>JBCFYV010000001.1:8782306-8797827 GCA_039000515.1 Timema cristinae
TGGTTTTTTTAACTAAATTTTTTATCTTTGATAACGTACGATCTAAATAAAACCTTATTGAAATAAATTTTATAAAAAAAATAGTTTCTAGGTATTGGTAATTAAAAAAAATTGGGCAAAAAATTTGTTATTTAGGTTGTGAAAAAATGTTTTTTTTCCCTTTATAGTTTTTGTAACACTGTTATTTTTATTTTTCCTTAAAGGGGAATATTATGTTTTATTGATGTTTTACAAAAATTTTTGGGGAAATATTAAGCAAATGTTAAATTTTTAGGTAAGGGATGTAAAATCGTTCTAACAAAAAATTTTTTTATCGAAATGCATCGCCAATAAAACCCTTGTAAACTTTGTTTTTAAACCCGTAAAATAAATTTAATCTGGGGTTTTTTTTTTAAAATTTAATTAAAAATTTTTTTATTTAAAATTATATTCCCAGCTGTTTGCACATACTCCACCTCAAACTACCGGGAGGGTGGAAGTCTTGGAAAGCGATAAAAAAAAATTAAAAAGCGAGCAAGATTTTGTGTTTGTAAAAAGGGGTCGCTCGATTTTTGGGCAAATTTTTTTTTAAAATTAAAAGAATTTTAAAAAGCGAAATTTCCCCCTATTAAAAGGTTCCCCCCTCCCGAGCCTATTTTAGCAATGCAGATTAAATTTTCCGGCGTATAGTTAGATGGTCCAGAGGGGCCCCCAATTTTCCCCACTGTAGCGTATTGGTTAACTACAGGGGAATACATCTTTTTTTTATAAAATATCTACCCATTATCTTCGCCCATTATAGTTTCATGGAAAAAAAGGATTTTAAAAAGGGGGGGCATTAAAATTTTTCTAAAAATAAAATCAAAACCCGAGGTAAAAATTTTTTCTAAAAAAAAGGTTTGATACACCCGGATAGATTTGGAAAAAGGTAAGGGAAAGGAGGGGGGGGGGGATTCCAACTTTGTAGGCTTTAATAAGAAATATGGGTGATAATTAAAATAACAAAGGTTTTAAAGAAAAAATTGGGTTTAAATTACAAAAAAACATGGGTTTTTTTATTAGAGTAATATGGAGTGTAGAATTACAATAAAATAGGTTTTTTTTAAAAGGTAAATGAGTGTAGAAATTTACAATAAACTGGTTTTTATATAAGTAAATGGAGTTAGAAATTTTACAAAAAATGGTTTTTATATAGAGTAATATGGAGTGTTAATTACAAAAAACATAGGTTTTAAAAGAGAAATATGGATGTAGAAATTTAAAATAAACATAGGTTTTATATAGAGTATTGGGTGTAGAATTACAATAAAATGTTTTATATGTGTAAATGGAGTGTAGAAATTACAATAAAATAGGTTTTTTATAGAGAAACGGATGTGTAATTACAAAAAAATGGGTTTTATTAGAGAATAGGGTGTTAATTAAATAAACTGATTTTTATGAGAAAATTGGATGTTTAAAAAAACATGGGTTTTTAATTTGATATAGGATGGAAATTAAAAAAATAGGTTTTATATAGATAAATGGTGTAGAATTAAAATAAAAATAGGTTTAAAAGAGTAAAGGGAGTGTAGTAATAAAATAAATAGTTTTTAAGAGAAATATGGATGTAGTAATTCAATAAACATAGGTTTTATATAGAGTAATATGGATGTAGTAATTACAATAAACATAGGTTTTTATAATAAATATGGAGTGTAGTAATTACAATAAACATAGGTTTTATATAGAGTAATAGAGTGTAGTATTCCAATAAACATAGTTTTATTAGAGAATATGGAGTGTATTAATTACAAAAAAGGTTTTAATAGAAAATAGGGAGTGAAATATTACAATAAACATAGGTTTTATATAGAGTAATATGGAGTGAAAGTAATTACAATAACATAGGTTTTAATGAGTAATATAGGGGGTAGTAATTAAATAAAACTAGTTTTTAATGTGTAAATGATGTAAAAATACAATAAATTAGGTTTTATTAGAGTAATAGGGAGTGTTTTAATTACAATAAACATAGGTTTTATATAAGTAATAGGGGAGTGTAGTAATTACAAAAATAGGTTTTATATAGAGTTAATATGGAGTGTAGTAATTAAAATAAACATAGTTTTAATATAGAGTAATATGGAGTGTATAATTAAAATAAACATAGGTTTTATATAGAAGTAAATATGAGGTGGTATAATTACAATAAAAAATAGGTTTTTATAGAGTAATATTGAGTGTAGTAATTCAATAAACATAGGTTTTATATAGAGTAATATGGATTTAGTAATTACAATAAACATAGGTTTAAATATAGAGTATATATGTATAAACAATAACTAGGTTTTTTTATAGAGTTATAGGAGTGTAGTAATTAAAATTTAACTAGGTTTTTATAGAGTAATATGGAGTGTAGTAATTACAATAAACAAAGGTTTTATATAGATAATATGGAGTGTAGTAATTACAATAAACATAGGTTTTATATAGAGTAATATGGAGTGTAGAAAATTACAATAAACATGGGTTTTATATAGAGTAATATGGAGTGTAGTAATTAAAATAAACATAGGTTTTATATAGAGTAATATGGAGTGTAGTAATTACAATAAACATAGGTTTTATATAGAGTAATATGGAGTGTAGTAATTAAAATAAACATATTTTTTAAATATAGATAATAGGGAGTGTAGTAATTACAATAAACTAGGTTTTATATAGATTAATATGGAGTGTAGTAATTAAAATAAACATAGGTTTTATATAGATGTAAATGGAGTTAGTAATTACAATAAACATAGGTTTTATATAGAGTAATATGGAGTGTAGTAATTACAATAAACATAGGTTTATATAGAGTAATATGGAGTGTAGAAATTAAAATAAACATGGGTTTTATATAGAGTAAATGGAGTTAGTAATTACAATAAACATAGGTTTTATATAGAGTAATATGGATTTGTAGTAATTACAATAAACATGGGTTTTATATAGAGTAATATGGAGTGTAGTAATTAAAAAAAAACATAGTTTTATAATGTAACATGGAGTGTAGTAATTACAATAAACATAGGTTTTATATAGAGTAAAAGGGAAAGTGTAGTAATTACAATAAACATAGGTTTATATAGAGTAATATGGAGTGTAGAAAATTAAATAAACATAGGTTTTATATAGAGTAATATGGAGTGTAGAAATTTAAAAATTTAAACATAGGTTTTATATAGGTAAACATGGAGTTATTAATTACAATAAACATGGGTTTTTATATAGAGTAATAGGAGTGTAGTAATTACAATAAACATGGGTTTTTATAAAAGAAATATGGAGTGTAGTATTACAATAAACATAGGTTTTATATAGATAAATGGAGTGTAGTAATTAAAATAAACATAGGTTTTATATAGGTAACATGGAGTGTAGTAATTACAATAAACATGGGTTTTATAGAGTAATATGGATGTAGAAATTACAATAAACATGGGTTTTTAAATATAGATTTAAATATGGAGTGTAGAAATTACAATAAACATAGGTTTTATTATAAAATTAATATGGAGTGTAGTAATTAAATAAAAAAATAGGTTTTATATAGTGTATCATGGAGTGTAGTAATTACAAAAAACATATTTTTAAATATAGAGTAATATGGAGTGTAGTAATTACAATAAACATAGGTTTTATATAGAGTAATATGGAGTGTAGAAATTACAATAAACATAGCCCTTTCCTTGCTAAGAACATGGATCTAAATGTATCATGAGAACGATTGAAAAGGTGGGTGAACAGATAAACTATCTTATTAAATGATCTACTATTAACAAAATAAATAATTCTATTCTAATGAGCAATGGTAACATAAATACCATAATGGTGTGGCCTGAGAAATAACGTTTAGGTGGAGACTAGGTCACGTTCGAATCCCGTTTGGGTCGATATTTCTTAGTCCGGATGTGGTGCGTGGGAAGGTGGGATATTCTAGTAAACTTTACACAAAGCAGAGTAAAGAACGATAACTCTTAAAATTATATATATATGTATATTTTATATTATAATATATAGTAAACTTTGTGTGTGTGGATTAAACTATATTTATGGGCGCCACCCTTTGAAATGACATTTAGGAAAGAATATAACAAAAACCTTTATCTCAGTTAACTAGACTATAACATTGAACAATTTAAATAAAATTAATCACTGAATGAATTGTACTAGTTTAAACTACAATAAAAAGTAACACAATTATTGAGATATTCTGTGGGATGATACTATTATTTCATCGTGTACACATCCCAATACTACCTATGGGCGTCCTTTTATAATCACAATTCTAATAGACCCTATTACAATTTAACATAAACATTATTTTATTATATCAATTTTTTAACAAAATAAATAATCAATAAAAATAAGATCTTATAACATGTTTAAATTTGGGGAAAAGTAATTAATATAATACCAGAGTGATATATATATATGTGTGTGTATGTACAGTATATTATTATATAAGTTTTAAGTAAAACAAATAAAACAAATTTAGTATTGTTTACAAAAAAATAGTTGTGTTTGATATTTTTACATATAATAAAATACTAATCAATGTTATAGAATAGGTAAAACATCTGAATTAATTTAGTTTGTCTTTTCTGAAAATTTTAAATAAATCCTGGATGACTGATGAGAAAGAGGAAATAAATATATATATATATATATATATATATATATAAAGTGAGATTCACAAAAGAAAATAAATTTCTGACATCTTTGCTGTTTCAACAAAGACATATTTTTCTTGGTGAGATCCAATCAAATTTTCAACTATAAATTATTATTAGCACCGCGTCTTACTAACCGTTCGGGAACTCAACTATAAATGATCATATATATATATAATATAGTTGAAAATTTGACTGGATCTCACCAAGAAAAATATGTATTTGTTGAAACAGCAAAGATTTCAGAAATTTATTTTCTCTAGCGAATCTCACTTAGTCGTGAATTTTAGGAAATCAACAGTTTCTAGTTCTTCCTCAGAAACTCAACTTTATATTGATATATTTGTATGGCACTTTTTAACTGGGCTTCCATTTTTTAAAACAAATTCAACCAGGAATAACACAGACTTTGTTCCTTGTTTTAAAGATGCTGAAAAGAGAAGACCCAACTCTTCTTTAAAAAAGGTTCCAAGAATCAAATTTAAAAACGTTATATTCTTCAAGTCCACAGAGAATATTCATACATCATAATAAAGGTAAAAGTGTTGGCCATGAACTAGGAATAAATATAACATAAAATGCAATTAATTAATATAAAAGTTGAAAAGATTGAAACATGAATATTAAAAATTATTTAAAGAGAGATAGAATGTCTACTTCCATTTGTCATAATTGAAACGCGCGCTAGTTTAACAGAAGTAAAAAAAATCTTTTTTTCCTTTACTCTCTCTCTCTCTTCTTTGTTTTTCCGAACGAAACCCGCTATTCATTTGTTTACAGTCCAGCTGATGCCTTGGATGGCCGATCATGAAAATAAACAAGATGTCAACAATCTTCTTAAAAGGATAAGTGTTTAATAAAGAGGTAGGTGTTCTTACATATATTACAAAACTCGTTATTTAAATTATGTTAAACAGTGTTAGACGATTTTCCCTCCGTATTATTATGATCATACATAAATTGTTTTTGTCACGCAAGACAACATAGCGTGTTATGCCATGGATGAACTTTTAAACACATTTTAACTCGTTCAAAATAAATAATAAATTGTAAAATATTTTACAAATTAGAAAAAAACAAATGGAAACGTATAGTAGGGTGGTAAATAACATTACCATATGAACCACTCAGAGTGCATTATGGACATGGTATCAGGTGCCAAACACAGGCAAGGTAGGGTTAGAATCCAATTGGGTGAATCCTAGTCTAGAAATAAGGTCAAATGACCTATAGACTGACATGATGTTAAGTGGTCAGAGATGGTTGAAATAGTAATCTAGAATCAGAATATTTAAACATTACTTTGAGTAGAATTAAATATACATTTCTTTCTCATGGGGAAGGAGCTCTGACCACCTAAAACCATCCTTATATATTCACCACTGCATTCATTATTCGTCAATCCATCAAACCATTTATATAATTATATAGTGATTCATTCATATATGTAGTGGATCTTTCATTCTATATTATTTATAATGGACCTTTCTTTCATCTATGTAGTGATTTATTATACATCTATGTAGTGGATCATTCATCCTTCTATGTGGTGATTCATTCATCTATGTATTTTTTCATTCATCCTTCTATGTGGTGATTCATTCATCCTTCTATGTAGTGATTCATTCATCCTTCTATGTAGTGATTCATTCATCCTTCTATGTAGTGATTCATTCATCCTTCTATGTGGTGATTCATTCATCCTTCTATGTAGTGGATCATTCATGTATGTAGTTATTCATTCATCCATCTTTGTGGTTATTCATTCACTCTGTGATTCAGACTCCCGTATATTTATTCATATTATGTTCTCTCCGTTGCTTTTTTAAAACTATATTTAGCCATAGAACGTGTCTATATGGAAGAGGGTGGTATAGACAGATCGAGAATAATCAGACTTACCTTATTGCTTGGTGTGACAACGGTCCCGGTAGAGGTAATAATACAAATCATAAGGCGGTATATCTTGTAAACGGATGATAGTAAATAAAAACAGTATCCAAACAATCATAGAGTTGGCATTTCCACTATCTGGTTAGTTTACATTTGTAAAAGTCTTTAAGTTTGTATTCCCCTTCCTCTGTTTTCGTTTGTTTTACCCCTTCCCCTTTGGCTTCCATTCCACGTGTTTCTCTTCACAGCTTCAGTAATGCGGACCGATGATTCCTTGAGATTTAAAAACAAAAACAAACTAACAATATTATCAGTTCGTTCCAATAAAACACATTTTATCCTTCCCCACCCCTCCTCAGTTCTAGTCAGGAAAATACCGTATTAAATTAAAACCAAAACTTTGGTCGAGATGGCCTAGCTAACTATCTTCTTTGTCTAATCCATTGGTTGGTTTTGGATTATCCAGGATTTATCCTCCAATAAAATGGGACCCAAGGTGGTAGGCAGGGAGGGCAACCCAAGGGGCCCACTTAGGTAGCTGAAATAATGCCATTCAGATGTTGCGATTAGGTTAGTTATTGACAAAACCTTTAACCCTCCACGAGTTTGGTGTTTACAAGATAAACATTAAACTATTTTCTATGATCATTTATACATATAGGCGTGTTGGCATAGTTTGAAAGTTGAAATTTTTCACTATGAATAGTCCATAAAAACACATATTTGGTTGATCATAAATACAAAATACCTAACGCCCAGGAATTTAAAAGTAACTTGTTAAGGGGCATAGAATGGATCTTTATGAATCGAGTTATGTTAATTTAATAGCTAGGTCACAACACAAATTGTATTGTCTTTGTATGCTCCTCCTCCCCTATTTGTTCTCTTATGGTCGGACAGCCCCTCCCAGGAACATTATAAACCCACATGGTTTCTGGTATTTAGGAATTTCTGCTCGACCATTATATTGCCTTATGTGCATATTTTATGCAATTTTAACGAGTACTTTTTTTTAAATATATAAAATATTACTTCATTAGCATTGTTTAGTTTATTGTTTTACAAATTATAAAGCTAACAGTTCTTGAATATTTGTCGCAAACATCAATACATATGAAATTAAACTTTTTAATGACAAAAATTAATACATTTAATTGATTAAAAACAATTTAACCTAGCTACCGAGGGAATATTTTATTTATTTTGTTCATAAAGGTTTTTTTTGGTATATAAACTACAACAATAAAAACTAAGGTAACTCCCACCAAACCTAAAGCTTAATAATATTTATTATTTGCCTTTGTTGGCTCGTAGTTTTAACAGTAAAAAAAAAGAGTATAATATTACGTTCGCGTGGGATTTGAAAAGTTCGTCGTTTTCAATAACGACCTCTCCTAATTTTTGGATGGAAATTGTTATGATATTTTGCTCGGTTGTAGGGGAAAGGATTTTAGACTGACCCTTAAAAAGCTACAGCCCCGGTAGATCGTTATCGTGAACATTAAAAACCCATTTTCCTAAATACAATTTTACAATGTACTCAGATTGAAATTTAATCACGCGAGTTCTATCCATGTTTTGATTTACCGTGTAGTAGAATAATAATTGCGACATTTATTTCGAGACGAGAAGTGATTAAAATGAATAAAATAACTACCCACCCATGGATGGAATATTTACCGTTGGGTTTCTTTTAATAACAAGGGAATATTGTTTTAGATTTGTTATTTGTTCAATCGTAAATCTACTATCACTAATAATTATTAGTCCATGACCTAAACTTGTTATTCTCAAACAAACTGACAAATCGCTTGATAGGTTTACACAAGACATTGTGAGTTGCACTGTTTTTTAACTTAGTATTCTATGCTTCATTTTTATGCTATATAGTTTTTTTTAGCGAATATTCGGGTGCATAGAATCCCTTATCAAACATGGAGTTCTCTACATACAGTACATATGATAAGATTTGTTTGTACATTCGATTATCTGTCTCTCTCTGTCTCTTTGGTTTGAGATATTACTTCTGTATTTTACAGAGAACGGGGTAATATATATGCCATCAGCAAAATAAGTAGTGAACATACGTTGCTGCTGGCGTTGAAGGTACGCTGGCACGTGGTATTACCTGGGGTGTGAAGGGGAAAGGGGGTTGAGTTCGTGTTTCTTCGTGAATCTTCGCATGTAAACAAAACACTGTTCTCGACTAAGGTTAATTCTTTTCTAACATATGAAGTTGTCGGATGTGTTGATGTATTGTTTAATGCGAACGAAGCCGTGGGCAAATACTAGTTTGTAATAATATAGGTACATTTTGTATCTACAATGTTTTTGAGATTTAAGTCTTTAATGTGTTTGTTTATAAATGGTCTCCCTCTATAGGTAAACAGTTCAGTACACCTACTTGGTTATAATTTATCGCACGTTAACCTAATGATGCGCGTGACGCAGGTAAAGTATAATACAGTCAACTTTGGTTATAATGAACCTCTATGGACTCGGATATTTGGCTCACGATGTCCAAAGTTCACTAAAATTGATTTAAAAAAAATCTGAAAGTAGTGGGTTAGTCTCAAAATAAGAGTTCAAATAAATCCCTCTTTATTGAAATCTATTAATTGATCTTCAAAAAAATAATCAGTTATATACTGTTGTTTACTGTATACTGTTTTAGTTTATATTTTTTTCAGATCCTTCTCTAGAGTTTGTGCTTTTCCCCCACTTTATTCCACAATCCATGCATTCAAAAAACTAAACTGAGTATAAAAGTCTAATTTATTGAGTTTCATATGCTCTTTCGAAGAAAGTGGATTGGTGAAAACAATTTCTAAAGAGCCACAGACTGTAATTCACTGTCTTGTTGTATTAATACAACTTTAGAAGACTGTCTTCCTTTACTTGCCGCAGACAACGATATTAAAATTTAAGCCAGGTCATTGAGTGCAGTGACTTTAAGCTCAGCCCTCCACCCTACCTCTCCCCATTTCGTACTTTCAATCAAACATTGACCTACCTTAACAAGAACTCAGATAGAGAATCCGTGTCTTTAAGTTTAAACAACCAAACATATATGTTTTTAAAGCATTATGATGTTAGAATAACATTTCTTATTGACATTTTAAATTTTTCTGTTCACTAAAACAGAAGTTGAGGGTTCATTTAAACTAATTTTTAACACACATTGAAATGTATATGGGTTGGGACCAATGAAATAGGTTCATTGTAGCCAACCAAATGTTCATTACAACCAGAGTTAACTGTATTAACATTAAACACACTTTCAAAAAAATTAACATATTAATACTTTTAATGCAATACACCTCTCTTTAAATATCAACTCTACCTTAACTTGAAATAAATTTTACTAAAATAACCAACATTAAATGTTTTAGTAAAATATTCAGTAAACGCTGATACACAAACTGACTTTAATTCAAATAGTATTAGGTATTAAATAATAAATTAAGCGAAATGTATTATTTATTGTTCAACTCGGTAGAAAAAAACTCAATTTTTTTTAGATAAACAAACATGTTATCTTTAATTATTTTTTTTATATTTAGAATGAAACTCAGGTAGAAAATATAGCCTTCCCTCTCCCCATAAATCCAAATTAGAAATACAAAACAAATTGAAATCAAGGAAATTTGAAATAAAATATCTATACTAATATTATAAAGAGGAAATATTTGATTTTTTGTTTTTTTGTTTGTAATGGATAAACTCAAAAACTACTGGACCGATTTTAAAAATTCTTTCACCAATATAAATCTACATTATCAGCGAGTAACATAGGCTATATTTTATTTTGAAAATTTAATTTATTCCTCATAAAAAATGTCGATAGTATATTATATAGTCGTTGGAAAAAAAAATAATTGTTGAAGGGTAAGTGGGATTGGTGAAGGGGCCGGGAGGGGGTGAGGAAAGAGGACTGAGATGAAAGTAGGAGGGAGGATAAAAAGAGGGAGGGGGCTATACAGTGATGGTAGGACTGTATTTAAAAAAATAAGTAAAAAAAAAGTTTTGTTTTTATATTGACATGATGGATGATTTGAAGCTTTGTTTTACAAGACTCTTTACAATATTTTTTTACGAGAAAGGGAGCTAGTCTCCTATATAAGGAATATTGTGACAATTTAATAACCAGCACACCAGAGGCTATACGGTATAAAGAGTCAAGTTCACGGTATGTTATATCAAAAGGGAGTTATAGGTTCGAAACTCTGTCAAGTGCACTGAATAGGGAAGGATTCAAATATGACTCACTTCGATGTTTTTACATATCCTATCCACGCCAATGCCGGTGTACTACCTTAAACTGGCTCCCAAATCGAAAGCGTTGGCGAACAAAATTATCATCTGTTGTACGTGGTAAATATTTGATTAAATAACTTTACTTTTTAAAGAAAAGACAAATCAATAATATAATTTTATATCTCAATCGTGGGTGACCTGGTGGTCTAGGGGTTAGGTGTCAGACTTCTGTGCTGGGGCCCGGGGTTCAATCCTCGGTCCCGGCACAGATTTATCTGATTACCAAACCCTTCCTTCACCTCTGACAAGACATCTTGTGAATGTGTGGAATGCCAGGCCTCCACAGTGGTTCGGATTCCACGTTATACTGTAGGTCCTCCATTTAATCTCACAATCACCCTACCATTACACATTAGCGTAAGTGCGTACAACCCGAACGGGTAGTAAGATGCGGTGCTAATAATAATAATAATAATAATAATAATAATAATAATAATAATAATAAAATATCCCAATCTAGATATTTCTCAGAGCTACATTTTAAGTTGTTCAAAGGCCTGGCTTTATTTCTAATGGAGTGTACATGTAGGATCTTGTTGTAGGGGTCAATATTACTTCCACAATTTGGTGCGTTGTTGAAATGTTGACGTCAAAATTTGTTTTTTATTGGCTTGGAAGTTATAGATGGGTCCATTTTACATTATGCACTGCATAGTAAGTAAAAAAACAAATGATTTTTTTTTTCATATTTAATTTTTATCTATCTATATATTAATAAACTGAAGAGTCTGTCTGTCTGTCTGTCAGAAGCATTGTGCATGCAGAGGGTTGAAATTTTAAAATCAGTAGCCCCTGTGTACCAACATTTGCACCTCAAAGCCGGAATTTTAAATATTTGATTAGATTTTTTTTAAAATTTATTTGAAACTTGGTTGGAAGAAATAAAACGAAGAGATTTAGGTTTTGTCTATTTCAAACAAAGAAAATTCTGGCCCGAGGTAACCACGCAATTCATTGTGGCAACGATTGGTTCTTCTGCTTGTCTCCAAGATTTTTAAATGTCAAATAGGCATCTTGGATTTGAGTGGGTTTGTTGCTTTTTCTCTTTAACTTTAGCTAAAAATAATAAAAACTAATAATATTAATTAAAACCAATCATTACTTCTCACTTTTACAGTTGTTTAATTATTTGTCACACAAAAGTGGTCGTGGATACGCCTTAGTCTGTGTGACCACCTAAGTTGGCTATCGCACAAATATCGTAAATGACGTCACATCGTGTTTAGCCTTTGAACGCCGAAGATGTATTACAGACTTTCGGAAATCCAGCGCTGCTTTAGAAGTGGTTTGTTATTTTAAAATAAGGTTGACACAAAATGTTTTCTAAAAACCTGAAGTTTTAAATTGTATATTTACAACTAACTAAGTTTTAGGTTAAACTTCGCAATTTTGAGATAAAAGTAGATGATTAGAAATATTTAAATAATCTTTCTCAAAGTATTTCTAACAGGGTCACAACAGAACATTAGAAGATATTTAAGGATTGTTTTAGAGGTTTTAAATCTACACAACCTTCACCCCCATAAGAAATACCAATGTAAGGATATTTTTCTCAAAGTAGGCGGTGCCCTTCGAGCACAACACCATTTTGAACCATATAAATAATAATAATAATAATAATAATAATAATAATAATAATATTTAGCACCGCGTCTTACTACCCGTTCGGGTTATACGCTTTAAGTACTAATTACGCTAATGGATTAGGAATTGGGAAGGTTGAATTAGAGGAAATGAACCCGCATTTGCGTGGAGGAAGAGTGGAAAACCATTTAGGAAAAACCACCCCCAGTTCACCCGACCGAGATTCGAACCTCGATCTCCCCGTCCTCAGCAGTCGAGCTCAACACGACAGGCGCGTTAGCCAACTACGCCACCGAGGCGGTGAACCACATTATAGAAGGGAAATGTTTGAAATTGGAATATAATATTTGTGTGCCCATTCACTGATTGTGAATTACAAGGCGAAACATAATTACGTAATCTCTGCATCAGAGTACTTTCTTACATGAGGAGATTTTAACACGCTGTGCATGTTAGTGAGTCCTTGATAATAGACATTAAAAAGCTAATAGGGGTAATTTTGTTGCACCTAATTAATTTCCTCCATTGGACCCGTGACTCATTATCTAAAATCCGTTTTCTTACATTTTCCACGCGAGGGGAAAATCATTGAGGACATAAAAGAGCTTGATACCCCACGGATAATGGCGTGTTATCCTACGGATAATTGCATGTTATTCCATGGATAATGGTGCGCTACCCCACGGATAGTATCATATTACATCACGGATAATTGTGTGTATTTTAGGTTAATCGTGTATACTTCCATGGTAAATGGCATACACTTTTACGTTAAAAAGTTACTCTCACGATTAGTGGTGAATGTGTATACTGACAATAACTTGTATTCTCATGGTTAATGGCATTTACCTTGGGGTTAAAAAGGAGCCACTAACAATAATTCAAATGTGATAGTCATTACTGGCACTCTAGCGTTTGAATAACCCCTAAACAATTATGTTGAGATATGGGAATGCAAATAGAGGCAAGAAACTACCCGGCTGTTACAAAGAGAACGAAATGACCTTTGTTTTTTTAAATGGTTAATCTTTCCCCTTATTTTCTATTTTTTTTCTATTAAGTACCCAGGACTCTTTTGTGGGGTATAGTAATAAATAAGCAAGTCATTTGAGTCAAATGCCGCTCCGAGGAAAGTGGTTTAAATACTTTCAGCTCGCTTCAGTGGAATGGCCGCGTGTGGTTTAACTAACCGAAATTAACTATCACGGTTAGGACTACTGTTTTTATTTGTTTAACTCCCATAAAAAGACAGAATGAAAAGGAGGCTAACTATAGGGAGATTAAACAACGTAGTTTTATAGTGAGAGAGAGGGGGTTGTTTGTTACGTGGGAAACGCGGTCGCTGGAGTTTACACCATCATTTGAGTTTTTGAAGGGAGAGCTTATTTTTGTCCTACACGTCTGGTGTATTCGCATTAAGTTACGCTCATTAAGTAAAAATACGGATGGTAATATTTAGAGGAAGTGTACCCCCATTTTCATATAGGTAGAGGGGAAAACATTCAGGGAAAAACACACTATCAGTGCACCCAACCGTATTTCAAACCCAGACCTCCGCGTCACCAGTAAACCAGATTTGACAAAATTGACGTTTATTCCGCTTGATTATTGTATTAATGAATTCAAAAGTTTCTTATAGATTAAAAAAAGTTTTAAAGGTGACGCCTGTGCACGGGAATCAAAACCATGTTCTGGTATCACATTGAATAATAATATTAAAGATAAGCCCGTGTGAACAACTTTATACGTAGCAACGTTATTTTCTCTGAATAAACTCAGATGGAATGCCAAATGGCCGAGTTAAAACAGGAGCTTCACTCCACTCGGTAAACATAAGAATATCTTTGTTTATTTGTTATTATTGTTATTATTAGCACCGCATATTATTATTATTAGCACCGCGTCTTACTACCCGTTCGGGCTATACGCAAGCACTGCATCTTAATACTTGTTAAGGTTATACACACATGTACTAATTACGCTGAGCTAAGTTCGAGGAAGGTTGAATTTAGAGGAAGTGTAATAGCATTTGCATGGAGGAAGAATGGAAAACAACCCTCAATACACCCGACCGCAATTCAAACCCCAATCTCCCTGTCATCGGCAGTCCAGTCCTTTGAAAGAGTGACGCCTTAGACCATGCGGCCACCGATGCAGATGAAATAAGAACTTTATTTTGTATCATTAACATTTTTTTGCGAAATACTTGGAAATGGTAACAATAATGTGTACACATGTGATCAGTTATTACACGCTTCATGCACTTTACCTACAAGGGCAGTTATTCCTCTTTTTATAAAACACAAAACCAGTTCGTGACAAATCGGTCAGGACTGTTTTTCTAGTCCAACGGTTAGTATTTCTCGAGGAATCTCTTGGAACAATTAAGATCCTTATCCGTGGATAGAGACGTTTTGCAGTCCGCCGCCAAAGGCTCTTGTAAAAAAACAAACCAAACAACGAAAGAAGTAACTGGTTTGGGAAATTGTGCGACATTGATGTATGGCTGTGTGGCCTATCTCACAGTTTCCCTCATCAGCTTTATTTGTAGCCGGACACACCAAACAGTGCCCTTTAGTAATTTGTCTTGCGATTGTTTGAGAATTACGGTCAGAGGAGAGGAGAAGGTGTCCGTTCCATTGTGGTCGTATCCTAGAACCCCGAGCTCTCGCGCATGAATAAACATGTCTTTAATTAATGCCGGCCTTGAAAATAGGACTAGCACCGTCTCGCGATTTTGAATAATGTAGTCTCGGACAGGGGCGTGGGTGGAGTTTTTGGTTGGGTAGATATTTTGTTGTTGTTATATGAAACAAATTAATTGCCTTTGTTTGATTAGATAACTAATTTATCTTAGTTTATTGCAAATAAGATAACCATAGAAGATCGTTATTCACAATGTTTTATACAACAGATAACTGAGCTTAAAAATAAGTGCGTTGTATTATTATTAGCACCGCGTCTTACTACCCATTCGGGTTATACGCACTTACGCTAATGTGTAATGGTAGGGTGATAGTGAGATGAAATGAAGGACCTACAGTTTAA
>JBCFYV010000001.1:8797927-8905427 GCA_039000515.1 Timema cristinae
TTTTTAACCGAGGTACGGAGCGTTTAGCCTCAGGAAAAGCTTTTTATTATTCAGAAGTTATTTTTCAAAAGTCTCCATCTACGTATCATGTCGAGAAGGTGGGGGGGGGGGGCGCAAAGGAGGAGGATATGGGTCTTAACAACCCCAGAGCAAACAATTTACAAGCGCCACAGAAACCCTGAAAACTTTATGAAACGTGGGGAACAAGGGATAGAATAAATCTAGGGGGATGTTGGGTGTGGTATCTCGTGTAAAGAATAAGACATGAGAATTAGTTCCACCCCCCTCCCCCCCCAAAAAAAAGTAATGGAGGTGAAATGAGAGATAGGGGACTAAAAGTGCATAAAGATGATTAACTTTTTTATTTATTACGTTAAATAAAATCCTTGTAAGAATGTATTTTGATTAAAAAAAAATGGAATCCTCAAAATGTTCACATTCTGGAGATCAACGAGTTAAGGACGGCAGTATCTTCCATCACTAGTAGGTGCGGGCGTAGCCGAACTTGTCCCACAGAGTGATTATGATAGTGAAAAGAATGAAGCATGAAAGTGATCGTTTTCTACCTCGAGATGATAAAAATGGATCTTCACGGATTGTTTGAGCTGCAGAACACCCCACCTGCTTCGCCCCCCCCCTTCCCCTCCCCCACAAAAGGTTTTACAATTCTGGTTGTACCTGGGGCTAAGGGTAAGAAACTGTTTAATGAGTTTCATTCAAACTTGATATTTAGATATTATATTGAAGTATCTTTTTTTATTTTAGCCCTAAAAATTTATAATAGTGTACTGATGACCTATTTTTGAAAACTAGGCCTATAAGTTTTTATGGAATGGATATTATATTCATGATAGCCTTAGAGAAATGATGGGGAAACCAACTAATAATACACATGTTAACTACATACGAACTAGATTCGAACCTCGATCTCCACGTCATCGGCCTATTTGCAAGACTGACAGAATATGATTGGTTCTATATTTGATTGTAAAAGATCAGAATCAGTGCTCGAACGGTCTAATGCATATTCTTCTTCAAGTGTATCATTTCCCGGTCAATCGGTAGTAATTTTTGACAAGTAGGTAGATACATTTCTCCCTATTTCCGGCTTATTGATGAGTCACAAACAAATCCAATTATAAAAAGTAATTCAATACGTGACATATCAGAAATACGATATGATCAGGAGATCAAAATACATGAATAGGTAAATAATACATAAATCAGTGAAGAGGTAGAATTATTATTATTATTATTACCGCGTCTTATTACCCGTTCGGGTTATACGCACTTACGCTAATGAGTAATGGTAGGGTGATTGTGAGATGAAATGAAGGACCTACAGTTTAACGGGGAATCCGAACCACTGTGGAGACCTGGCATTCCCCACACTCACAAGATGTCTTGTCAGAGGTGAAGGAAGGGTTTGGTAATCAGATAAATTTGTGCCGGGACCGAGGATTGAACCCCGGCCGCCAGCACAGAAGTCCGACACCTTACCCCTAGACCACCAGGTCACCAAGAGGTAGAGAGAGGTAGGTACAGTAGCCCCGTGGCTTCTTTGGTGCTGACTGATAGTTTACAGCTGTCTTCTGACAGTCAACATTTAGGTATATACCTATATTTTTATTTTCAGAAGTGACAGCTGCTAAACATATGTTTTTGCAAATAATATGGTTCGGTGTAGGGATACATAATTTGGTCTGGTACCGTTTCAAAGCAGTCAGCTGTCAGCTGTGAGTTGTCACTCAGCACCAAAGAAGCCATGGGGCTACTGTACATCAGTGAAGAGGTAGAGAGAGAGAGAGAGAGAGAGAGAGAGAGAGAGAGAGAGAGAGGAGGTAGGTAGGTGAGGTGGTAGATGATATTCGATTCAGAAAGGACGCACGCACTTGAAGGGGTCCAACCAATATCAACCACAGGCCACATTTCTCCCGTCCGTTGGATCAGGATATCAGGAAACAGAAAGGAGGTATCTGTTGCTCCACAGTTGAGATGGATGGGGTTGAGTTGAGTATCAATCTATCTATCTATCTCTTCGGATCGAAAAGCGGGCGGGGGGGGGGGGGGTCTGGCCTCACTTGACTGTCGTACCATTAAGAGAACTTTCTCCTCTCAAAACCTCATCTACCAGGAGAACAGAGTTGAGAAGGAGACGGGTACTAACACGGTTTGAAGTGCGGGTACAGGAGCTGATGAGTTCGAAACTTTGTCGGCCCTTTACTTCTTGTCGGGGAGTCCCCCCCCCCCTCCACCACACGACCCCACCACCATATCTTCTCTGATAACATTCCTACCGCACTGTTAATTGGAAACCTTACTCTATCCGTGAACGGTAAATTTAATTTAGGTTCGGTTATTATTCCGTGAGAAGTTTCACAGGAGCTTGGATACCATATTTAAAATGGATGGTACGACTCAATCGTACCAACTTTCTCATAACAGTGTACTAGCAGTTTGACCCGTTCCACACACACACACACACACACACACACACACGGGCGATCCACATCTAAACTATATCAAATTAGGACGTTCAACAACCAGCTGCCAACATTATAAAAGTTCTTACTTTTGCAATCCCAAACTAATTATGGCAATAAAACTAATTAAAATAAATTTATCTTTGAAACAAAATATTATCTAGTCCATAAACTGAGTGCACAAACGAACGTAAGCCATTAACAACGCAATATTTGATAAAGCACAATCGTAAGATAAGTGAAACGAAGCAATGGATATTATTACATAAACACGTTGGAAATAATAGTATAATGGTTTACCAAAGTACGTAACTAAAATAATAGACTATTATATAGACATAATATAGAATAAATGAGCATCGTGTTTTCCCAAAGAACATCACGGTTCGCCGAGCTATGTCATCAGAAGATGTTTATTCTAATTATTATAACGCTAGATTAATTAAGCTTTGTGATCGCAATGCTATGGATCACCTTTAAGATAATATTTACTACCTTTTGTGTTTTTTATTTTTAGATATCTAATTTTCCTGTACAAAATTAAAATCGTCTATCAATTCGGAAAAAAAAAAAGTTTATCGGATTTGGCCAACCTATTATTATTCATTTCCTGGTTCCATATTTTGAAATTCTAAACTTTACAACTTACTATTATGTTAGCTAGAGTGATCCATTTTACAATTTGCCAAATTTAATTTTTTTTTCACAAGGAAAAATATAATTTCTAATAGTTTGGGGGAAATTTCACACTACTACCCCTCCCTTAACCCTCTTCGGTTCCCACATTCCCAATTTTAAATGTTAAGACTTATTTGGTTTCTATATGGTTCTTTTACGTGCCTGCCATATTTAAATTTTCAACCATACCAAAAATAGTGCTCAACATTAGTTAAATAAATTTAGAGCTCTTACATTTCCAGGTTTTCAATTTTTAAAATCCATTTATTTATACATAATTAAGCTATCCAGTAAGGTAAATTTACTGATATGGTAAATATCAATTTTATTACATGTCGAGTTTTTTGTATTCGTTTTAAAGGTTTTATAAGTTCCCACACCCATTTCTTGGAACCAACTTTGAAATTTCAAATTTAATTATTTATAATTGATTGGGCTAGTCATTCTATCTGCTTTCAAGTATTTAAATTTACTATTACACTTAATAAAGGTTGTTTTATTAGTTCTAGAAATTCTAAGAGCTCCTTCATGATTTTAATCATTTATTTTTTTAACTTTCATAGGTATTTTTCGAGCTATCTGCGAAATGTCTTGTTTCTACCATACTTAAAGGTGTTTTTTCTATCAAATTTGAAATTTCTCCTCACCCTCCATTTCCCTGTCTCCAACCCCACTTGTACCATTTTAATTTCAAATTTCTAAAATTTTGGGCTTTTGGTGTGGTATCTCTACCATATTGCTAAAATTTCGATTTTTTAATACAACAATAAATAGTTTATTCTTTTAGTTTTGGAAATTTTGAAACCCCTCCTCCTCATTTCCCCAGCCCCCATTTATAAATATATATAATATTTAACATTGATTTTGTTACCACACTGAGAAGAAGTTGTTTATATTGATTTTAGAAATTTTAAACATCTTCCTTCCCTCAGTTCCCTTTCTCATTTTTCCACTTACCACTTAGAAATTTCAAATTTGTATACTTATTTGATTATCTGGAGTTTTTCTACCTGAATGCCAAATTTAGCTTTTCTACCACACTTAAAATGTTGTTTTTAATAACTCCCTCTTCTTTGTCCCGTAGACCCACTTTGAAATTTTTTGTTTTATACTGTTTTGGTTATATGGGGCAATCCTATTAACTTCCTGCCAAATTTCAGTTTTACAGCTCATCTAGAAGTTTATTTTCTTTTAGCGGACACACACACACACACACACACTTTGCTTTGTAATAATAATATTATAGCTCGGAACCAAATCTTCAAAATTATATTCTCAGTAAACTTCCTCTAAACAAATATTCCCACTAATAAACAGTATACGCCTAAATTTTAATATAAAAAGATGCTACCACATAGGTTAAATAAATATTGACTTGCCATCTCATTTCTCGGTTTGATTCCCATCATTTATAACTGCCAGGCACACATTTATAGAACTGCGTAGATTGGGTTTAGAATTTAACATTGTGTAGCAGTGGCGGCTCGTAGCTAAAATTAGTGGGGGTGCTGCTAGCACGTGAAGCAAAACAATGCATTTTTCACTTCACAGCCGCTAAGCCAACTTTTCCCCTGTGTACCATTCAGAATCAAAGCTACGAATATATTTCTTGTTGTTGCTTTTGCCTGGTTGAGATATTAGAATATCAGGTGTTTAACGACCTCTTTTATTAATTGTAACATTCTCGTGGAGAGATAGCTGTTAAAATTCACTTACAATCAAAGATCTTATTTCTTGGGGATGCAAGCCTATGATTAAAGATTTCTGTTAAATAAAAAAACCGAAAAAAATTAATCAAATAGAATAGCTAGAAGCAGAATAATAATCTAATTCTACACTCTCTTCTACACTTTATCACAGTCAAGAATATGGTATACGGTTTTTAAGCACAACACACGCCGAGTAAAAAAAAACTTCCTTCCACCATCACGCCAGAGCCGGCACAACGAGAGCAACAGTGCTCTCTCTACCTGGCAGTCCCGCCTTCCTCCCCACACCCCTCCTATGTGCTCATGCGCACAACAGTCAAACACCACATCGCTGGCACTGTGAAGCGCACAGTTCCAGACAAAGATTTTTGTATATTTTTCATAAACTGGGAGATGGCTACTGAAGTACTGACCTAAGCTTAATGAATATATATTATACTACAAAAATAAAGAGAGAATTAAAGAAAAAAATGACTCATTAAATTAAATGTAATCGATAATATCAAGTGGAAATAGGGGGTGCTGCAGTTCCGCAGTGCTCTATACACGAGCCGACACTGTTGTGTAGAACAGTGCCTGAAGTAACCAGTGAAACAAGACAGGGTGCTCTTGTTGTCAGGTACAGTAACCGTTCAACTAAACCTGATACGATTTATTTCCCAGCTTATAACTAGGTAACAGGGGTTGAGGAGGTACAATATTCGCTAAGCGAGAGATTCATCATGTGCCTGATTACTTGTCGTGCGTTGGAAAAGACCAGAACTGATAATGTCTGCAACCATCACCCTCTGGTATGGAGTTCACACGAGATTAAACAAAATAGGTTGGAGAAAAAAAAGGGGAGGGGAGGGTAAAAAGGTCAGAGGGTAAGTTAAAAAAAACTCATCAAAGCTAGGAGAACAAAATATTAAAAAATAAACCCCCTCGACTGTGAGAACGTTATCTTTCTCCTCCCCCCCCCCTTGCCCCTACACCCATTCCCCTCTCAGCAAATCACTCCCTCACATACACTACTTTGAGAAAAAAAACATATATAAAGGGGCTGGGTTTGGTAACGAAGCTTTAAATTTAACGAAGCTACAATGTAAAAGGAAGTACGGTGGGGGGGGGGGGGGGTAGGTGAGCCCTTTTTTGTGTGTGTTATAGAGTGACGTACCGTGAAGTTCAATAGATGACGAGGTTGAATAAATATCCTTCTGGTTGTGAAAGGACCTTTAGTCACACAGGAATGGTTTATAGACAGGAGGTACCTACGAGTGTTCCTTTCTGTCAGAGGATGTGACGTCAGTGAACAGCTCCGCTTATGTGGGGAGTCGATCGCATTAGATGGTGGTTTTTTTATGTTTGACAAATCGAACGTGTGGGTATTTTATATTTATTTTAAAACATAGTGATTAAGTTCGTGACTTACATGCTAGCTTAACCCGGGACAGACAGAAATAAAAAACAAATCCACACCAAAGTCCAAAGCCGGCGCCAGGCCCGCCCCACCACACAAATATGTAATAGTCTTCTATATTACTTGCATCGACGAGCACGCGGAATAAACGTCGAGTTCATCTTGTGTGTGTTGTCGGAGAGCAGTAGGTTGGGGTTCGTAATCCACCTCCGTGTATTGAGATTGGTATTTTCCCCAAAGTGTTTTATCACTCAAATTTCTCGTAATTGAGGGTACATTTCCTCTACCTTCCTGATACCTAGGGTAAATTTTCAGATAGACCGGACGAATGGTCAGACAATGGCTGAGTCACATTAATAAATAAAACCTAGGTGTAGAGAGACAATGTTTTAGTTACATTAATAGATAAAACCTAGGTGCAGTCATACAATGACTGAGTTACATTAATAGATAAAACCTAGGTTCAGTCAGATAATGTTTGATTTACATTAATAAATAAAACCTAGGTGTAGTCAGACAATGTTTTAGTTATATTATTAGATAAAACCTAGGTGCAGTCTATGTTGATTCATTAATATAAACAGGTGAGTCAATAATGTCTAATTTAATTAATAATAAAACCTAGGTGTAGTCAGACAATGTTTTAGTTACATTAATAGATACAACCTAGGTGCAGTCAGACAATGACTGAGTTACATTATTAGATAAAACCTAGATGCAGTCAGATAATGTCTGATTTACAATAATAAATAAAACCTAGGTGTAGTCAGACAATGTTTTAGTTACATTAATAGATAAAACCTAGGTACAGTCAGACAATGACAGAGTTCCATTAATAGATAAAACCTAGGTGTAGTCAGATAATGTCTGATTTACAATAATAAATAAAATCTAGGTGTAGTCAAACAATGTCTGATTTACATTAATAAATAAAACCTAGGTGTAGTCAGACAATGACTGAGTTACATTAATAGATAAAATCTAGGTGTAGTCTGACAATGTCTGATTTACATTAATAGATTAAACCTAGGTGCAGTCAGATAATGTCTGATTTACAATAATAAATAAAACCTAGGTGTAGTCTGACAATGTCTGATTTACATTAATAGATTAAACCTAGGTGTAGTCAGACAATGTTTTAGTTACATTAATAGATACAACCTAGGTGCAGTCAAATAATGACTGAGTTACATTATTAGATCAAACCTAGTTGCAGTCAGATAATGTATGATTTACATTAATAGATAAAACCTAGGTGTAGTCTGACAATGTCTGATTTACATTAATAAATAAAACCTAGGTGTAGTCTGACAATGTCTGATTTACATTAATAGTTAAGAGATACTCCCTCCCTATACCGCTACTGTCAGAATAAATGAATCAAGGTCAAACCATTTAACAAAGGTATACAATGCATGTTTGATAGAAGTAGGTAATATATTTAAACAGATCCGTTTTTAATGAGTGGACTTTTCCTTACAGTACAAATGTGGTTGAGGGGGCATATCCCCCACCCCGTTCCCCCTACAAGGCATGCCAATGGTTATAACCAGTAACCGGGTTAAATTAGCGTCACAAGACTCACTTCCTTGGTATCAAACCAAGATACTATGCATATATTTAGAAAGTAAGTTTTGATAGCTCCATATGGTACAGTTATATGATTGGTTAAGTTGCTATTCAGGGAAGATACGTATAATTTTATTTATGTCTATTCATAAAAAAAAAATCAGAATAAGCCCTACCTAAATTTATTATCATGTTTATTTATTGTGGCCCCTTTAAAACATGACTAAAATAATAAAATTGAAGATAAAATGCTATCGTTATTTTAAATAAAACTTTGAAATAAAGATTCCCATAACTTATATAAATGTCTTCAGCTCCAGTCGTAAATGTTTACACTAAGTTTTGCACGAAGAGGACATAACTTGAACGCATGGCTCAAAGACTTCATCTACTAGATTTATCCTTTATAGAGGTTTGTTTTGTTAACTATACGTCCTATTTTCCTCTAAAAGTCCTTGCTCTATTGTCCTTCAGGACTCACGCACACAAGGAACAGAACATTAGATGTACTATTCTATAAAATGCTGTGCACCGTTACAATAATAAATATTAAATACTAAGAAACAGATGAATCAGAAACCAATAAATTTAATAGCCTTTTATCAAATGTACAATAAAACCCATTTTTTATAGGAAGAGCCTTTAAAAAAATTTTTTATTTATTTATGGTCAACATTGATAAAATTTTATCATATCATTGTTATTTTATAGGTATTGATAATATTTATCACTATCGACTCCTTCAACATGACTGGACGTATGAATACATTAAATAATATCTAATAACTTTTCTAGCTATCTAATAAGTGTCTGCCTATTAAAATAGGACTATATCATATCTAGGAAATATCTGTAATATGTTCAGGGGTCTGAATTTAATTTTATCAGAGCGTACAGTTTTAAGTCAAGGTTAGAAACAGGATAAATATATTATAGAATCAAATTCGTCAGATTAGAATCAATTACGTAAATTACTATCAGTATGTTTAAATAACTTCTTTATTTCGTTTTATTTTGAAACAAGCTCTCTTTCTTGGAAAATATAAAAAAAAAGCCAGGATTTGGAATTCGTGTGAATTCCCTCAAAGAAAAGAATAATATGTTTGTATTTAATTTTCTGTTTAGGATAATTAATTCATCACTGTTTATTATTTAACTAAAATTAATTTAATAGCCAATTTCATAAACGAACACATTTTGAAACAGTAAACCTTCCTATTATTTGAACTCCTGCTTCTTTTTTTTTTTCGAGTGCCAGGATGAGGAGGTAAAAATAAGAAACTCATATCTGATGAGAACCTGGATAATTAATAAACTCGTTTTTAATATGTTGTTCAACTACGATTTTTAAACCGTGTTTGAGCTATAATATAATAATTAATAATAATAATAATAATAATAAATTGTGAAAATGCGTTATTTGAAAACTCATAAAAAAAGAATCATTTCGTTGGGTTTTTTTTAACTTGTTTTATTGAACAATTATTTTTCAATATTTAAAATGAAATGCCTGTACCTTGTGGTCCTCCCTCTTCCCTCATGACCAAGAGCTCTTTGCTACTCTGAGGAACGGGGGGGGGGGACGTGTTCAAGGGTTGAGGGGGGGGGGGGGGTAGGATGTCTGCTCCTGTATATAGTTAATATCACAACCCCTCTTCACCCTCCTGTTATAATAAACAGCTGGAGATGCGATGCTACACCAGATAACACTTTCTTGCAAAACTGTACAATGTACAGACACGAGGAGAAGTATCTTACTCAACTTTATTTTATTTGTCAAAAAAATAAACGTGTTTCTGTCGTGGACCGCAAAACTTGAGAATCAACAAGTGTGGCATACGGGTTAGAATCCCTATCGGGTGTAATGAGCGTGGATTTTCCTTAATTATATTTTTTTCATTCTCCCTTTTCAAAAATTGGAGCACCTTTTTTTTTTTTACTAAACTCAACCTTACTCAACATTTCTGATAAAATATGTCGCTACATCTTAGTTACCGTTCGGGCTATATGTTGATGGAATGACGATGAGAAGAAAGGTGTCAATATTTGCGTGGAGGGAGAGAGTAAAACCACACTCAGTATACCTGACTGTAACTCGAACCCAGATCTCCTAGTCATCAATCCAACATGAGAGGGACGTGGGCGAGTAAAATGTTGTCAGTTAATTTATTAATAAATCATACAAGCTTCAATAAAAACAGGACTTCATAAATATTGATTATTTTTTGCGATAAATAGTGGAATTAACCATAAAAAAGAGTTGGTTTGAGTCCGGTGTGAGGATTTACATTCATTATAAGGTCCTATTGAGCACATCGGTCAGCGCGTGAAGTAAATTTTTACGATCTGGTTTTTCAATTATGTAGAGTCCGGGGTTTAAATCCCAGACAAGTCTATAGAGGTTAGCTTTTCATAATACTATTCACACTCTACCTACGCGTAAATGCGAATACATATATTCTCAGATATACCTTCCATAAATGTGTTCAGTCCAAGTATGTGACGCGGACTACAAAAAGAAAGTCTTATGGATCAGCTTAAACTATTTGTCTTGGTTTATTTGACAGAACACAAAGTGGTCCCAGACACTGATAACCCAGAACCTAAAGTTAAAGTTTTTAAGAAATCTTATATTTTGGCGACGAAGCCAAGTGATCTGCTATCACGCCGGGGCCTTCTTCAATTAATACACATTCTTCCCTCCATGGCTGTACCTCCTGTGTTCTTACCTCCATGGCTGTACCTCCTGTGTTATTACCTCCATGGCTGTACCTCCTGTGTTATTACCTACATGGCTGTACCTCCTATGTTCTTATCTCCATGGCTGTACCTCTTGTGTTCTTACCTCCATGGCTGTACCTCCTGTGTTCTTATCTCCATGGCTGTACTTCTTGTGTTCTTACCTCCATGGCTGTACTTCTTGTGTTCTTACCTCCATGGCTGTACCTCTTGTGTTCTTATCTCCATAGCTGTACTTCTTGTGTTCTTACCTCCATGGCTGTACCTCCTCCTTGCTTCAACTACACGCGACTCTAGCGGTATTTTTAATTTGAATTCCGTCCACCAAGTGATGTATAAAATGGTGGTCCAATGAGGAGGGGTGAGGGGAGGAATGCAAGCTCGTCGGAATAACTCAAGACGGATCAGGACAGCCGCGAAATCTCTGGGTAATTAAAATAAAAGAATGCGAGAATAATTAGAATTAACGTTCTCCCTCTAAAAAAAAAAAAAAATAATTGTTTTAAAAATCAAATATTTAAATATAACTTTTTTATTGAGAGTAAACTTTAATATATATTTTCTAAGCACATGACTATTTTAAAACGTGCCATAAAGTAGTCAACCTAATAAAACAATGAGATTTAAAGCAAACAAACCTAAAGCTATTTGCAAAAATGTAAACTTCTAAGTAATAAGTGACAGAAAGAATGTTAAATTATATTTTGGTATCATCTAGAATCAAACTATGTCTCTTCCCAAGATACTTGTAATAAACCTACTTAACAACCCCCCGTGGATACTAACATTTTATATTTTTAACTATCTCATTAATTTTGAAATTTTCAGATTCAAAAACTGATATTCTTCTAGAGATTATAATTTGGAATAGTTCACAGTTACACAATTCCCTCAAATATCAGGCGGAGGGTTCTGATGAGTAAAGACTGCAACTTGAGGACTTTTTAAATAAAAGCTGGTTTTAGACTATCTTAACACAACTAAAAATCAATTCAACTAGAGCCAATTGTAAGAAAAGCCTGCGTTCAACCTAAATATTCTCTTGGTTCTAAAAAAAGTTAAACACCTTCAGTCATATTAGTGAACAATCGGTAAGAAACCAAACTTTTATTTATGTTTGTTATAGCCACGAAATGTTGGGCCATCCGAAAAAAAAAAGCTTCAATGTCACCCAATGATGTGGATATCACCAAGGTATACAGAGCATCTTTAAACTGTACCTGTGAATTGTTCTCATCACTCAGTTGAACACTCATTGGTCAGATATCAACGAACATACATTCCCATGTGAGCTATGTAGAGCAGAGCTTGTTTAAACTGTGCCTGTGAATTGCTCTCATCACTCAGTAGAACACTCATTGGTCAGATATCAACGAACATACATTCCCAAGTGAGGTATGTAGAGCAGAGCTTGTTTAAACTGTACCTGCGAATTGTTCTCATGACTCAGTAGAACACTCATTGGTCAGATATCAACGAACATACATTCCAATGTGAGGTATGTAGAGCAGAGCTTGTTTAAACTGTACCTGCGAATTGTTCTCATGACTCAGTAGAACACTCATTGGTCAGATATCAACGAACATACATTCCCAAGTGAGGTATGTAGAGCAGAGCTTGTTTAAACTGTACCTGCGAATTGTTCTCATCACTCAGTAGAACACTCAATGGTCAGGTATCAACGAACATACATTCCAATGTGAGGTATGTAGAGCAGAGCTTGTTTAAACTGTACCTGAGAATTGTTCTCATCACTCAGTAGAACACTCATTGGTCAGGTATCAACGAACATACATTCCCATGTGAGGTATGTAGAGCAGAGCTTGTTTAAACTGTACCTGTGAATTGTTCTCATCACTCAGTAGAACACTCATTGGTCAGATATCAACGAACATACATTCCCAAGTGAGGTATGTAGAGCAGAGCTTGTTTAAACTGTACCTGTGAATTGTTCTCATCACTCAGTAGAACACTCATTGGTCAGGTATAAACGAACATACATTCCCAAGTGAGGTATGTAGAGCAGAGCTTGTTTAAACTGTACCTGCGAATTGTTCTCATCACTCAGTAGAACACTCAATGGTCAGGTATCAACGAACATACATTCCAATGTGAGGTATGTAGAGCAGAGCTTGTTTAAACTGTACCTGAGAATTGTTCTCATCGCTCAGTAGAACACTCATTGGTCAGGTATCAACGAACATACATTCCCATGTGAGGTATGTAGAGCAGAGCTTGTTTAAACTGTACCTGTGAATTGTTCTCATCACTCAGTAGAACACTCATTGGTCAGATATCAACGAACATACATTCCCAAGTGAGGTATGTAGAGCAGAGCTTGTTTAAACTGTACCTGCGAATTGTTCTCATCACTCAGTAGAACACTCATTGGTCAGGTATCAACGAACATACATTCCCATGTGAGGTATGTAGAGCAGAGCTTGTTTAAACTGTCTGTACCTGTGAATTGTTCTCATCACTCAGTAGAACACTCAATGGTCAGATATCAACGAACATACATTCCCATGTGAGGTATGTAGAGCAGAGCTTGTTTAAACTGTACCTGTGAATTGTTCTCATCACTCAGTAGAACACTCATTGGTCAGGTATCAACGAACATACATTCCCATGTGAGGTATGTAGAGCAGAGCTTGTTTAAACTGTACCTGTGAATTGTTCTCATCACTCAGTAGAACACTCAATGGTCAGGTATCAACGAACATACATTCCCATGTGAGGTATGTAGAGCAGAGCTTGTTTAAACTGTACCTGTGAATTGTTCTCATCACTCAGTAGAACACTCATTGGTCAGATATCAACGAACATACATTCCCAAGTGAGGTATGTAGAGCAGAGCTTGTTTAAACTGTACCTGCGAATTGTTCTCATCACTCAGTAGAACACTCATTGGTCAGGTATCAACGAACATACATTCCCAAGTGAGGTATGTAGAGCAGAGCTTGTTTAAACTGTACCTGCGAATTGTTCTCATCACTCAGTAGAATACTCATTGGTCAGGTATCAACGAACATACATTCCCATGTGAGGTATGTAGAGCAGAGCTTGTTTAAACTGTCTGTACCTGTGAATTGTTCTCATCACTCAGTAGAACACTCATTGGTCAGATATCAACGAACATACATTCCCAAGTGAGGTATGTAGAGCAGAGCTTGTTTAAACTGTACCTGTGAATTGTTCTCATCACTCAGTAGAACACTCATTGGTCAGGTATCAACGAACATACATTCCCATGTGAGATATGTAGAACAGAAAGGAAGAACATATAACACATACAATTTTAAAAAGCTCTATTCCAAGGCATATCTCCATGACACTCATGTTTATATATGTTCTTATTATGTCTATTAAAATAATGAATGTAGTACTAGAGTAGAATATTTGTTCAACCTAATCTAACAGCCCTCCCAGCTGTATCCGCCGTATATAATAATTATATCTTCCTGAAATGCTACCCTTGTCAGAATTGATGGATGCAACAAACCTCACAGGCTCACAATGTTCCATGGGAGTTAATTAGCACCACAATAAAGACTTCATTCAGCGACTAGAGGGGTTTGTCCGAGGTTGTTGTGATAGGCGGTTGAAATACGGTTTTGTCTGACGCCAGTGGTACGAAGTCATTAGCGCCGGATGGAAAGTTTAGCCGAGTGATTGACACGCCTGACTGCGATTCAGGTGAAAAGGCTCGTCGCCTGATACAGTGCAATTGTTTTGTACTAAAATTGTTTCATTGTATCAATGGATTTTCCTTTAAATAGACACATCTCGACCTGCTTCAACAGTTACAATATTTAAAGTTGTTAGGAGCCAGTAGCCGGATACTGGCACAAAAATAATAGGAATATTTATATTTATTTAGAAACTTTTAGTTTTGACAGGAAGTAACTGGTCCGATAGCTACAGTACAATTTTCATAGGAAGGATATTTTATAAAAATCCAATCGTATCATTTTATGGTCAACATTGACAACATTTTACCATATTGTTATTTTATATGTATTTACAATGTCAATAAACAGTGTATGATACAGATCAAATGACCCGACGTATGAATACATGAGAGTAGATCTAATAACTGTTCTAACTATCAGATGAGGAGGACCTTCCCATGAAGATTGTACTGTAAGACATCACTGCTTGCACACAAATATGTGATCACATGTTATAATGACTGTCTATGTTGTGAAGGTCAGGGTTCTAGGCCCAACTCAGTGTACTGGGGGGGGGGGGTATCTTTTTTCTCTCAAAATTTCGAGCTTCCACATCATCATCCTTCCCCCCCCCCGTCTTTACGGTGTAATTGTATCTCGGATAGGGGGTGAAACGGGGGTTACATCAAAACCATACCATTTCTTTATCGAACTATTTAACGTGCTCCTTCTTAAACTAAGCACATGACTTACAAACTAATTTGTGCTTGAACAGTAAGCCTAACACTACACAGTTAGCCCTAACACCTAGATATTATTTATCAGAAATCAATTTGAACCCGTACACAAGCTGTAAATGTATTTTATCAGCGGCATCAGGAATCGAATCAAGGTCCTTTATACTTGTTATAGAATATTCTTTCCGTTTAATTACAGATACGGGTGAGGCTGGCTTAGTCTAAATGTAAGGACAGTCTCAAACTCGGACAAATCTAAAGCTCGCCATGTTACTCAGTTTGTAAGTTGTATAAGTCTTGCGTTGTTTCTTGAGTTGTGTTCTATCTCCCAGAATCTACCAGAGCTGTTCTCTAACGCAGAGGTACTGTCCCATGGCCAGTCAATGGTCAGGGGTAGGAATGTGAAAAAAGTATCGATACCTTACTAATATTGGTAGTTTCTTTTCGATTCTAGTTTTGTTTCTCGATACATTTTTCCGATACTTTTACTGATATTAGTACTCAAACTCCGGTATCGGATCGGTATTGAAAGAAACAACTTTTTTTGTTATCTTCACTCATGCTGGGATTAAATCTTTACTATAGTTAAAGAAGGGTACAAAATAGATTGAAAAAGTATGTTACTAATAATATTTAGCTATTAAATAATGTTCCAACGGCTAATTTTCCATATATACTACTTTTTGAAAGCTGGTACACGGTAAAACCTTTTATAATATTCATCATACAATACTATCTATCAAATCTTCCAAGTTCCAACACATAACATAGGACCGATAGACCTAAGTATATTATATTATAGTTAAATCATTATAATTTTCAGTGTTTGAATAAATAGGAAAATACAATTATTATGATGCAAAAGTTGATTGAAATTATTACTACTTGATAAAAAAAACAATTTTTTTCCAGATTAATATTTTGATATCGATTCTTATTGTTATCGATACTTTTCTTTCAATACCAATTTCCTGGTCAAGGCACAAGTATGTATTGGTTAGGGAACAATATGTTCCCCAAACAATAAACCAGAATTGAATAAACATTATTCCGAAGATAGGATTTGATTAAACAAAAACAAGCAGGACACAAAAAACAACAAAAAATGAATAAGGTAATTTCATTACCTAAGTAAAGTGGTATTTGTTGGGTGGGACGTTATATAAGTACACACACACACATAAACAGACACACCTATTTTCATCCCAGTAAGAAAGGGTATAGGAACGTTTCTTTCGGCGCCAAATATATTTCCTACTCCCTAATCTCCGCCCAATATTCGTGGTATTGTCACTACCATAACTACTTTCCTACGTATGTGTTCAAACGAAACACTTAACATGATTACACTCCCAGCCGGTATCAAAGTAAACACCCTCCTACCTTCCTTCTTTTACGAACATTTATGACACATTCGCGTATCCAACAAAACCTTATAAAAATAGGCCCAAATTGTTACCACCTCAAAGTACCGGTGGATCTCTGATGATTATTTTATACAACCAGGAATATTAGTTTGTGTTTGAAACCCCTCAGCTAATAACAACGTAATTTAAAGCACAAAGAAAAATATGATTAAGTGAAACTTTTGTCATAAAGTAATATTAATTATTTTAAATATTATTAAAGCAAGAATATAACTAAATGGATAAAATTTTGAACATTTAATTACTTACGAGTAGTACCCAGGAGACAAATTCATCTGAACCACTTTTCTCCCACAAGGTTTGTAGTAGGTCCCAGTGACAGTTCAGAAGTTTTATAATTTTGTGTACTAATCTAAATATCAACTACTTTTCTTATGACATCGGGAACCTTGTTTTAATATCGTCCACACATTCAGTGACTAACGTAAATTCAGTTTATATTGAAGCTTCGTCATTGAAATTTGGTAAATTTTGAATGATATTCCTCTAAGAAAAATTTGTATTATTTAAAAACAAATACGTTTGGAAAAACTCAAGAATTTTTTTTTTTTTTTACGAAATAAATTGTTGTTTTCTCTAATTGCTAATTTCTCTTTAAGTCTTTTTTTTAATTTGAAATGTTTGAGCATATCCTCGGTGAGTTTTCATAATTTGAAAAATATTAAAATTTGATTGTTAGAACTCCAGGAATAATTGTCTAAAGGAGTCACCACGTGTTTGTGTGATTTCTACGGCGTGTTAATAACCCTTTGGGATATCAACATTTAACTAATATAACGTGGTATATAGGAGTAAGACAGAGTTCAGAGTTAATGCACCCACAGTTTCTTGGAGATTGTATGGGAAACCATTTAGTATTTAAAAACACACATTCAGTGCACCCAGCCAAGATTCAAATCACGACCTCCCCGTAAACATTTAGACAGACGAGGCAAGTATTTGGTCAACGCGTCCACTGATATGGGTGGTCAATAATTAAAATAAGGAAAGAGTATTTTGTAAAATTAACATAAGAGAGATTAAATGTATCTTTAAACTAAAAGTATTAGATACATGGATGCGTTTGCGCACACAATTTAGATTACAAATGTCCATATTATTATAGTTTAATTAATTCACACTATTGTCATGTTAATGTTATCGTATTATTATTATTAAATCAAATTTAATCTCATTTCATTGTTCAGTATAACTGAACAAACTCTCTCAACCGAGATGGCTAAAAACGTAGTAATTGTTTTCAATTATATAACAATCAATAAAGTTAATAGATTTTACGAAACGGATGTAGACCACGTTAATAAAATAAGCCAAGGGGAAATGAGGGAGAGGGAGGATTTAACTTGAAAAATTACTGTCCTATTAACTAAGGTTGAACCACATTGATAGCTTATCGTTCTAAATGGCGCAGAAGGGCGATTAGAGGAAACTTATTTGTCTCCGCCTGTGAATTTTAATTACTTTCTCGATAAAAAAAAAGTTTACGTAATTAGAGACGTGCGAGCTCAAATAGAAGCCTGCTAGCTTGGAAGAGCAATAAGATAAAAGAGGAAATACGAATTAAAGAGGAAAAGACTGTTTGATGAAACGTTTATAATAACGTATCGCAGATGTGGAACAAAAGAAAATAGTAAAAAAATAAAATTTTGGGAGAGAAAATAGATACAATGGAACGGTTCTACCCTTACTCATTTATCATCGGGACTTACACCCAAACCTTGCACTGTTGTTCGAGCATTGTGGCTTATCATTACCCGTCCAAGTGATCTGAGGATGAGTAAAGTAGGAATATAGAGGAAATGTATGCGCATTCCCGTGGAAAGAGAGTGAAAACCTGCTCTCACTAATGAAAAACCACTCTCACTCTCACTGAATTTAACCTTGACCTCTTTGTCACTGGCGAAACAGACCAGATAAAGGGCACGCCCATATATGTGTAATGTAAGCGCAAAATGCCTCACGCGATCATTATCACGGTAGAGACCCATGCGTGGAACATTTATTTCTTCTTATGGATGGATCAGGCACGACTTAACAATTTGTCAAAACTGTCAAAGTTTGTCAGCCGTCAACCAACCCAACAAAAGTTTATCCTCGTAATGTTATTCCAAGCGAATGTAGTAAGAAAGAAAACACTTTGTCTCCTCAAGCCTCGTAATATATTTCCCGTCCTCCTGGCTTTACATTATCTCTGCTTACTAATGTAAGATTAGTGTACGAATTTGTTACTAGGATACTCAAATGTCCTCTGTTTAGAAAGTGCACTTAAATGTTGGGTGTAAAAGAGCAGCTTGTGTCGTGTAATTATTTTAGTAAACAAATAAATACACAAGAGCTTTGCACAGGTAACATTTTCATAAAACAGTTCCTTGTACTGCAGCGTTATTCTCACGTGACTTGTTTTGTTTATTTGTGACACGTTAAATGAAAAAAAATTACAAATGGTTGTGAGGATTATTTTAAACCTCTCTAATACGTAGATAAATAAATAAAATACCGTTGATAAATACAATATTTTATTGCTATCTCGCAAACGCTTGGAGAGAATAAGTGTTACGATCGTAAACAAAAACAAACAAACAAAATAAATATTTTTATGGATGTAAACGTTTCATGACCCAAAAAACCCTAAAAAGTGGTTTTCGCAATACAGTCTATCTGTATTAATCGACCTGGAGCCGAAACAATTTTACCGATTTGGCTGAAACCTAGTATCTAGGGAACGCATAAGGTTCCTCAGAGGGATCTTTGGAATTACCATTTTTCGTTTATTTGAGGTATTTATCGTGCACTTTCTGAAACGACTGGTTATATCAACACACGACTTACAAGCTAACTTGAATTTAGAACATACACAACACTGTGAAAGGGGAAACCCGCATTTTACTAATGAAACATTTTTGACAATGTGGGGATTCGTACCTGGGGCCCTTATTTCAGTAGATAGACACGCTACCCACTGATCTAAGGTGCCGGGCTTGGAATTATCGATCAACTTTCATCTCACCTCAGCTCACGGTAGCATGCGTAACCCTTTAACTCAGTTTAAATTCCTCTTTATCCCACAATAATTAACATAACCTCTTATCTCGTAGTAGCTTTCATCCCTCCCTATAACCAATGTCCACGTGGCTGTAATTGTAAACTGGGCCACGTGAATCTCCATATAACTGTTTGGTGGAGCCAGTCCCGTGAGACCACCCCCACCTCTCTCTATTGAGCGTCACTCTCACTCTCACTGTGTAGCAATTATTGCTACAAGGCGTCTAAAAAAGGGAGAGTCAACAAGAACAGCACTTACCCAATTTCACCGACCGGACGAGCGAGCGGAAAAGGACGTCCACACACGATAACAACAGTGCAACATCTAAGAGCGATGATCCTAGTGCTGCATTTTGCCGCTACGCACCACCACTTGTCTCAAGAACATGGACGCCGAGAACAGCGTGGAAGAGCCTAGGCCTTGATAGAATATTCTCAACGCACCTAGTACCACGCATCTCCCCCTTTCCATGTGTTTATAATCGGTGATCCCCTCCTTGGTGTAATTCCGTCTCGAGTGTTCGATAGTTGCGCCATATAAGAGACTGTTCACCAAGATAGCAGCCACTCTTGGATTAGGCTCGGACATTGACGAAGCTTAGGCTTCAAAGGCAGACTCATATAATGTAAGGAGAAATTCTTTTTCGGCTTAAAAATAAATATTATGTAATTTTCTAAAATTCCTTTTGGCTTTACGTATATTTATTGTTATTTACCGTCATAGATGAATATTCATTTATTTTACTAAATATTAAAATAACTTCACTTATGTTACGCATGATAAATAGGACTTTACTTATAATACAAAGTAATGTGGGGAAGTTTTTAAGGCGAGTTTTGAATTTTTCTAATGTTAGCCAAATCTTGTTTATCAACTTGGATTCAGTTATTTAACTTTAAAATTATGTTTTCAAAGCGTGTTGTCTTAATATCCATATTAAGAAGTTTATAATATTAGGCCTTAATGATTTAGTTGTTGGAATGCGGGACGTTAATAATTATTCTTGTATAGTTAACGTTATGTATCTAACTTAGGAATTATTTTGCATAGTTCTTGAACGTGGCAGAATGGTAATAATAATTTTTTTTATGATAAAGTTAGGAATTATCCTTAACGTTTAATGTGAGAATTTCTAAGTTTATTCTGTATTACTTCAAATTTTGGAGGATTCCGTAATTTGTGGAGACGTCATGCGTAGGCTGATCTTTAATGGGGCAATCACGGAACTATAATACTGTTAGTTACAATTTTGACTTGCACTAAAATAAGTCATTGCTAAAATTCTCATTTAAGTTTTTTATATTGTTATACGCCATGTTTATAATGCTAGACATTAAAATTTAATACACGTACTTTAATAGAAAGTCTTGTAAAAAACAATAATAATAGATTGTTATTATTCAGCTTTTACAGATATTGTATAAAAAAAAAAAAAGAATATGCTTAGATTCTTGGAAGAAGTGATATGTTCTTGAATATGAGACTAAATGAAATAAAAGCAAAGTTTCATTAAGACATAATTTTTTTTACTATTATAATTGTGCCATTTATCCTTAGGTTTAGATACATATAATTTTGTTGTCCTTTTTAACTTAGCCTTCGTCCTCGTCGTATTAAAACTAAATTGGTCACTGAAGGAGAACAGTGAGATTACCCTCCTTCTAGGAGATGGGTTGTGTACCCTAATATATTTCACAACAAAAAAATATAATATTGTTTACACTTCGCACTCCTATTTTTCTAAATTATTTAATAAAATTAAATATTTTTTTTGTATTGAATCCCTCTAATATCTAGAGCTTTGGGTTTACAAGCTGCGCGACTCTGCTAATAGAGTGCGCGTAAGTGTAACTTCACTATAATAATTGTGTTTTTTGAACTGTTTCATGAACTCATCCTCCGACATGGCCACCCCACCGGGAAGCATGATCAGCAGCAGATCCGAGATCTATGGACTTAAACTTGGAGATCTTCACCGGGAGCTCAAGGCCAGAAACATATCATTCCACCCCGAAGCTACTGTGGGGGCGTTGCGATCCATGCTGTCTGAGGCTTTCAGTAAGTCAGACAAAAAAGATAATGATAATATTAGTTATGACATTAGCCATCCCTCTCTGGAACAAGTCGAGTCAGGCAAGTCAGATCACTTAGGTTTAAATGGGGCTCATGAGCAAGCTATCCCCCCCCCGGTAACTCAAGTTAGTCATCAGCCGGTGACAGTCTCCTCTAAAACTCAGAGTAAAGTAGTAAATGAACGTTTGAAACAACTTCCTGTTTGTGATGGTCAGTCCTGTGCCAATCTATTTAATTTTCTGTTAGAGGCTAATAGAATTGCTAAACTTCGGCTGGTAGACGATATTGAATTCCTTACATTATGTTTAGGGAGAACGTCAGGTTTTTTAGCGCACCTAGTTTCCGAATGTTTACAATTAGGCATTTCATGGAATGGGGTAAAAGGTCGTATCCTTGAGTCGTTGTGTTCTAGGAGAGAGAAAGAGAAACTTTATAATGAGAAATTGAGGCGTTTTCAAGGGCCCCAGGAACCATTTCGGTTATTTATCCTGGCTATCTCTGAGACCGCGGAGATATTAAATCTCAACCTAGCGGAGGAGGAGGTAGTGGAGATTATTTTAGAAAATGTTTCCCGTTGACGCGGAGACATTTTATATTTTCATACAAACCATCCACCCTGGCAGAATTATATTCATTGGCCAGTAATATTGAGGGTTCATTACTAGCAGAAAAAGAGTACCTTGAAAAATTTCCTGCGCGAGTTCAAAATAGCTTCACTCAGAATAGGGCAGTTTCAGCCGCAGCGACTGCTCCACTTGGCCCTAGTATTTCTGCCGACCGGGGAGTAAGGCCCCTTGGAGTTATTAGGTCGGGAAGACGAGTAGACGTATCTCGCGTTAAGTGTTTTCGTTGTGGTCATTTTGGGCATTATCAACGCGACTGTACGGCGGGAAACGCTTAACGTGGAGGGTAGAAAGGGGGGCCGCTTCACAAAAAAAGTATAATTCCCCTTGTTCTCCTGTGGTTAGAGTTACGGTTGGATCTAAGGATGGTTTTGCTTTGCTAGATACGGGCTCTAGTGGATCCTTTATTAACTCTACATTTTTGGATGGCATTATTAGTTCACAGAAAGTTCATATTGAAAATATGGTTACTAAGCCATTTATAGTGGGAAATGGAGAGTTATTGATTGCAAGTAAGAGGGTAAAAGTAACCCTAAAAATAGCTGGTTTTTCTTGGAAAAGAAGTTTGTTTTGTGTTCCTGCCCTCCCCTATGATATCATTTTGGGTAACGATTTTTTGGTGGAAACCCGTGCGATAATTAATTCTAGTCGCGGAGAATTGTCTTTCGAATTTGCCCCAAGAAATAAAATTGCTTTATGTCGTTCTTCTATTATTGCTTCTATGTGCGTCACTAATAGGGATGAAAAAATAATTAGTGGGGTTATTAAGAGATTTCCTGATGTTATTACGAGTAGACTGGGAAAATGTGATGTATTACCGTATGAGATTGTGGTGGAGGACAATATTCCTGTAAGGTCAGGTCCATACTCTTGTTCCCCCCCCAAGATGAAAGTATTCAGAGAGCTGATTGATGATTTAGAGTCCAAAGGTGTCATACGTCCTTCTATTTCTCCCTATGCCAGTCCCGCGTTCATTATACCTAAGAAGGGGGAAGGTTATAGATTGGTTGTGGATTATAGAAAAATCAACAAAAAAATCCAGTTCGATCCTTATCCGATGCCGAGTATCGACTCAGCCTTTCAGCACCTAGGTAGAGCAAAAGTATTCAGTTTAATTGACCTTAATGCGAGTTTTCTACAATGTGCCCTGGTGGAGTCTTCAAAAAAATATACAGCCTTTGTCACCCCATGGAGACAGTATGAGTTTAATCGCGTCCCCTCGGGTGTAGTATTGGTGGACAGGCATTGAGTCGCGTTCTAGATCACGTCCTTGCTGATATTAAATTTAATTATGTATTCAACTATCTTGACGATATATGTGTGTATAGCGACTCGATGAGTGATCATGTGAAGCATTTAGAGGAAGTGTTAAGTCGCTTGCGTAGAGTAGGCTTAACAGTTAATCCGGATAAGGTAACGTGGGCGAAGCCGTCTATTAAATATCTTGGTTATGTTATCTGTTCTGGTAACCTTCTCATTGATCCTGAGCGCATCCGCCCTATTGTTGAATACCCCCGCCCAGAAATCTTAAGGGTGTCATGCGTTTCATTGGGATGTGCGCATATTATGCTAGGTTCATTCCATCTTTCTCTGAAATAGCCGCGCCTCTTAACTCTTTAAAAAAGAAGGGTGTTGTTTTTCGTTGGGGTGTGGAGCAGGCTCGTGCCTTCGATCTTCTAAAAAGTAAACTTATCTCTCCCGAGGTATTGCGGATGCCCGACTTTTCTATGCCATTTCTTCTTCACGTGGATGCTTCGGCAGTTGCTCTGGGAGCTGTGCTTTCTCAACGGGCTCCTGAGGGTGTTAGGCCGGTAGCGTTCGCTAGCCGGACACTCACCGGGGCGGAGAGAAGGTACAGTGCCTATGAAAAGGAATGCCTGGCATGTGTCAATGGGGTAGAACGGTTTGCGGATTATTTAGAGCAGAGAAAATTTGAATTGTATACCGACAACATGGCGCTGGCATGGATGTGGAATCATCCAAAACAACTAGGCAAGGTAGGAAGATGGGTTTGGAGGCTATCTCGATTCAAATTTTCTACCCACCACATCTCGGGGAAACTCAATGTTACTGCGGACGCTCTATCACGCATGGCAGAAGACTGTGATCCCATTGGGGCAGAGGAAATCACGCCCGCGTCTTTGGTCATTAAATCGATACCAGAGTCCTTTGTTTCTATCAGGGATCATCAGGGCAGTGACCCATGGTGCCAGGAAATTATGGAAAGGATCAGGAAAGGGAACAAGTGGGGAAATATTCTATATTGAGGGATCTTCTTGTAATTACTCTTGCTAATGGAAAAGGTAAGAAAGTGGTTGTTCCAGTGTCTGTACGCCCGATGTTAATGAAATATTTTCATGATTCGGTATTTGGAGGTCACCTTGGTGTATTAAAGACTGTCAAGAAAATCTCAAGAGAATTCTTTTGGCCTGGGCAATATCAGGACGTTAAGAAATGGGTTAGTCAGTGTGATGATTGTCTGATGGCCAAACCGGCCCATAATTCCAAGGTTGGGTTACATTCGGCCGATGTAGCCCAACGCCCTTGGGAGAAGGTGTTCGTTGATTATGTGGGGCCTATCACCCGATCAACCCTAGGTAACTCTTGTATTCTCGTTTTGGTCGATGCATTTTCCAAATTCGTTATATTGATTCCTTTAAGGAACATGAAAGCTACAACTACTGTAAACGCCCTGTGTCGACGAGTGTGGGCATGCTTTGGGGCCCCCAAGACCATAGTGAGTGATAACGGACCTTGTTTCCGATCAACTACTTTCCATGATATGTGCTTTGGGTGGGGCATTAGGCATATTACCACCAGTCCCTACCACCCGGGACCCAACCATGTAGAAAGGTTTAACAGGAACCTGAGCATAGCCCTGACCATTTTTCATAATCAGGTACAACAGAAGTGGGATAGAGAGTTAGATTTCTTGAATATGGCTTTTAACTCCGCCTATCACGAATCAACAGGATGCTCCCCTGCGTCCGTGTTCCTCGGGCGGGAGCTGATCCACCCTTTATTTAATATTTGGGACATTCATCCCCTGTTAGAGGATAGTGACGAGGTATCCAGGGAGGATAGATGTAGGAGTGTCTTGGACCATCTTAGGAGGGCACAGAAAAGGGTGGCTAATGCATATAACAAAGGGAGGATTCCCGTTTCGTTTAAAGTTGGAGATCTTGTTTTATGCAAAGAGTTCCCCTTGAGCTCCGCGGTCGACAAAAGATCTGCAAAGCTGTGCCCCAAGTGGTGTGGTCCATGGGAGGTGACTAAGTTTCTCACCCCTGTCACAGTGCTCCTTCAGAAAGATGCTGACCGGGCTGAGACGAGACGCGCTCACGTCAGTCATATAAAGAGTACAAATCCAAGAGTCCCTAAGGATAATGGAAGGCATATAGTGTAATGTAGGTTAAGTATTTCGCATATATATGTATAGTGATAAGTTAGTTGTAAGTATGTGTATCTCCATGATATATATATATAAGCCCAGGCCCGTGGCAAAATAAAAATTTAATAGCTGTTGGACTCCATCTAAATGGTTTAAGTTAAGGGAGCCTAATATAGGACTATGACCGTAGCCTATTATATTATCGATATTGTGGACCTGGTGATAGGAACGAGAAGACACCATAAAAGTGTGACAGTGTATATTATGTGCAGTATGCTCTAGTGCCTCGTCTGAATATTTATGCCATTACGTCCTCGTATGAGAGTGAGGATGTAAAATAAATGGCTAGTTGTAGCGTGTGTCTTTCAAAAGGAACAAATCAGATTAATGAATTGGCGGAACTATTCATGGGTATTATAATGTACCTGTCTTGGTGAACACTAACTCTTGTCTCTTATGTGCAGCTCTGAGAACTCCCATTACCTCACGTCTTCCGTTCCCTTATTTCCCCTGTCTGTGCGTGATGGAATAGAACACTGTGGAGAACATGCCAAAAGGCATGAAAGAAGGCGTTTACAACTCCAAGAGCAGTTATCCTGGACGGCTGAGAATGAGACCGAGCAGTTGTGAAAGGTGGACCTGTCCAGGATGGAGCAGCGAGCGGCTGGAGATGCGGTGCCTCAAACCTTGTGGGGTCCAGATATCCCAAGGAAGATGTTGCTGGACCGAAATAAGGACAACGCGAGAAGAACACCGAAAGTAACCCCAAGTATCTTCACCTTCCCAAAGGAGCCAGGGACAGTCACCAGGAACAGTCAGCGATGCTGACCATAACAACACCCCCCCCCCAACGCCAGATCAAGGGGGGGAGATTTGTAGCAATTATTGCTACAAGGCGTCTAAAAAAGGGAGAGTCAACAAGAACAGCACTTACCCAATTTCACCGACCGGACGAGCGAGCGGAAAAGGACGTCCACACACGATAACAACAGTGCAACATCTAAGAGCGATGATCCTAGTGCTGCATTTTGCCGCTACGCACCACCACTTGTCTCAAGAACATGGACGCCGAGAACAGCGTGGAAGAGCCTAGGCCTTGATAGAATATTCTCAACGCACCTAGTACCACGCATCTCCCCCTTTCCATGTGTTTATAATCGGTGATCCCCTCCTTGGTGTAATTCCGTCTCGAGTGTTCGATAGTTGCGCCATATAAGAGACTGTTCACCAAGATAGCAGCCACTCTTGGATTAGGCTCGGACATTGACGAAGCTTAGGCTTCAAAGGCAGACTCATATAATGTAAGGAGAAATTCTTTTTCGGCTTAAAAATAAATATTATGTAATTTTCTAAAATTCCTTTTGGCTTTACGTATATTTATTGTTATTTACCGTCATAGATGAATATTCATTTATTTTACTAAATATTAAAATAACTTCACTTATGTTACGCATGATAAATAGGACTTTACTTATAATACAAAGTAATGTGGGGAAGTTTTTAAGGCGAGTTTTGAATTTTTCTAATGTTAGCCAAATCTTGTTTATCAACTTGGATTCAGTTATTTAACTTTAAAATTATGTTTTCAAAGCGTGTTGTCTTAATATCCATATTAAGAAGTTTATAATATTAGGCCTTAATGATTTAGTTGTTGGAATGCGGGACGTTAATAATTATTCTTGTATAGTTAACGTTATGTATCTAACTTAGGAATTATTTTGCATAGTTCTTGAACGTGGCAGAATGGTAATAATAATTTTTTTTATGATAAAGTTAGGAATTATCCTTAACGTTTAATGTGAGAATTTCTAAGTTTATTCTGTATTACTTCAAATTTTGGAGGATTCCGTAATTTGTGGAGACGTCATGCGTAGGCTGATCTTTAATGGGGCAATCACGGAACTATAATACTGTTAGTTACAATTTTGACTTGCACTAAAATAAGTCATTGCTAAAATTCTCATTTAAGTTTTTTATATTGTTATACGCCATGTTTATAATGCTAGACATTAAAATTTAATACACGTACTTTAATAGAAAGTCTTGTAAAAAACAATAATAATAGATTGTTATTATTCAGCTTTTACAGATATTGTATAAAAAAAAAAAAAAGAATATGCTTAGATTCTTGGAAGAAGTGATATGTTCTTGAATATGAGACTAAATGAAATAAAAGCAAAGTTTCATTAAGACATAATTTTTTTTACTATTATAATTGTGCCATTTATCCTTAGGTTTAGATACATATAATTTTGTTGTCCTTTTTAACTTAGCCTTCGTCCTCGTCGTATTAAAACTAAATTGGTCACTGAAGGAGAACAGTGAGATTACCCTCCTTCTAGGAGATGGGTTGTGTACCCTAATATATTTCACAACAAAAAAATATAATATTGTTTACACTTCGCACTCCTATTTTTCTAAATTATTTAATAAAATTAAATATTTTTTTTGTATTGAATCCCTCTAATATATAGAGCTTTGGGTTTACAACTGGTACCTGTTTGGTGGAGCCAGTCCCGTGAGAGCCCCCCACCTCTCTCTATTGAGCGTCACTCTCACTCTCACTGGTATCTGTTTGGTGGAGCCAGCCCCGTGAGAGCACCCCCATCTCTCTCTGTTGATTGTCACTCTCACTCTCACTCTCACTGGCTGTGTTGATGCATTGGGAACATTTTCTCATCGAATAACTGTATTCTGGATGACAAACCGGGGATCGACTCTTGGACATTCACACGCTCTGAACAGAATGTGCTGTTATGGCTTTTAAAATGTGTGTGTGTTTGTATGTTTGTAAGCATATGTGTTAATTGTGGTTTCTGGATATATGTATGAAATATATGTATGATAACATACAAAAGTAACAGAAAATATTTTAATAAACTCCAATCAATAAACCTTATCAATTACTTCTCTCATAAAATGGGGTAAAGAAGAGAGATGATAATTATTAGTGAAATAAATTGTTAAAAAAGAAACCATAGAAAAACCAATTTAACTGTTTTTCTAATTTTATCGGCGATACTGATATATCGTACCCAGCCTGCATTTGGTCAACGATTTAAATTTGTACCTATTTTTGGTCCTTACGTTGTTAATTTTTCTTTTTCCATTTCCTCTTTAGTGTTTTTATTCAAGATACAGTTAAAAGACGGAAATAAACGATTCCACGTATTGTTATCTATCTTTTATATCTACAAATGATGTGATAGCTGTTAATAGACCTTAAACAAATAACAAAATAATAAATATTAAATTTTATTGAACTAGATGATACTCTTCTTCAAAACATGGCTATCTCTCAGCTGCACTTGACTTTTTTTTCCTTGGCCCTCATCTTGACACCCGTTTGGGGTACATGGGGTTGAGATGAGTGAGGTAGAGTTCTTGATATAATGTACAAGCATCTTCGAAGAAAGAGAGTAGGAATTAATTTATTTAAAACATACCTCTGTACATCTAACCAAGATTCAAACCCCGACATCCTCGTAATCATGAAAACCAAAATAGTTGACTCTGAAAATTGTATGATAACTTTTTTATACAATATTTTTAAACGTAAATACAAGTCGTGTTCCCACCCAGGGGATATTCAATAAAACACACACAAACAAGGTGTATGCATTCCCCCCCTCCCTATATAGTATCCGTACATTATTATAGATCTAATAATGTTTATAAATGTTATAAAAAGCCCATAAACATTGTGTGTGAACTAAACTTGATATTGCACTCAGTATAAAGCGGCTTGCATTGTCTTAAAATCTTTCTTGCATTGAAGGGAGTCCCCTAGCGGTTTGAAGTAGTTTTTTAAAAGGTTCAGTGAGTCGTTCGCTATAAAATAACACTAAGTTACAAAGTGGCCATTACCAACTCAACAGAAACGTTTAAGGTAGCAAGAAAAGTCGGAGTTATAAACGACGTGAGAGTAGAAAGTTTTTTCAAAGTTTTCTTACTTCCGGAAGAAAAAAAAAAGCTGCCATTCATCTCCACTGGCACAGATAACAAATAAAAAGTGAAATATACTCCTTTACGGTGAAACAATAATCAAGGTAAATATTTCATTTGATGAGACATCTTCTTTTTTTTTTTTATGTGATTTGTTTAAAGGACGTGTCGGTAGCATAGTGGTACATAATTTCAACCCTCATTGTTCTTTGTCATTGTTGATGGAGCTGGAGTTTGAATTCTGCGAGTGCAAAAGTGATGCATGTGTGTTTTTATCCAAATTCTCAACACTAATGGTATGCATTTCTTCAAATTGACCGTTCTCATATATTTTTTTAATATTCTCGTAAAATTCCTTATTAAATTCAAAATTTAAAAAAAAATCATGATTTAAATTAAAGAAGAAAGGGACGGAAACAATTAATAGTAAATGAGTAAGGATAGTGGAACCAGTGATTCTTGTCAGAATCCAACCTGAGACTTATAAATCAGACAGATAAATTATATTCTGAGAAATATACAATAAATACTTGTATATAATTAATAATATTTTTGTAATCCAACCAAACAAAAATAAAGAAGTATAGCATATGCAAATCAGTCGTATTGAATTACTTTCACTGATCAATATAAAATCAGAGTATTTACATCTTCAGGGCAGCCCCTTGAGGATAGCTCTTCAACTATCCACGTCTTACTACCTGTCCGTACTATTCGCATTAATGTGGTAGGGGACACCCTGACATGATTCGAATCCCAGCCTTCCTAACTCCAAACCAAGCAAGAGTGACACCTTTGCCCGTGGGCCAATCAGTGTGTGTAGTGGGGGGGAAAGGGAAGTTTAACAGTGTAATTCCCCAGTCATTACTAATATAAACAATTGATCAAACCAAAGTTCGCCGCGAGATAATATGGACTGGCAATATTACATACATGCTCGAGGTGCGAGTTGCATCAGTGCCCCTTGAACGTTAAACTACAGGATATAAGCTATTTTTCACATAATGAGTATTTTAGAAAAATAGAAACTTGTTTTTTTGGTACACAGCAATAACATTTTATATATTAATATTAATATATTTTAGTCTCGATTTTTTCTATCAAACGTGACAGTGACGAATCACTAAAATTGACGTATGAATACGTGAAAGTAGATAGGCCTTTAGTAACTTTTCTAACTATTGTATAAGGTTCTTCCTACGAAGATTGGACTGTAGATGTTTCCTGTTCCTTTCAAAGCACCCCTAAATTATGGTGAATTTAAATTTAACTCGTAAATTTAATTGCATCCCAATAAACCAAAAATAGAAAACATTAAATAAATAATTAAAAATTACTAAGGAATAAATAACGAATGAACGGCATGGAATTGCCTGTAACGATAAGTTTGGGGTTCGAGTCCCCGTAGGGTGTACTGAATGGAGAAAGGAGGGGGTGGGGGGTGCTAAATAAAGGTGCACTTTCCCTCCTCGAAAATGTGTATAACCAACATTTGAAAAGTAACAAATGAGAAATAATTTTTTAAATAACATTTTTATTTATTTTTAATATATTTTTCCCTTTTTCTAAAGAGATTGTATAAATATATATTCATATCGCTATCTTACAACAAGACCCTAACCACAGGGTGTGATTATATTATTTATTCAGAAACAATTGTTACAACGCACTTATTTTTAAGCTCAGTTATCTGTTGTATAAAACATTGTGAATAACGATCTTCTATGGTTATCTTATTTGCAATAAACTAAGATAAATTAGTTATCTAATCAAACAAAGGCAATTAATTTGTTTCATATAACAACAAAAAAAGATCTACACAACCAACAACTCCACCCACGCCCCTGTCCGAGACTACATTATTCAAAATCGCGAGACGGTGCTAGTCCTATTTTCAAGGCCGGCATTAATTAAAGACATGTTTATTCATGCGCGAGAGCTCGGGGTTCTAGGATACGACCACAATGGAACGGACACCTTCTCCTCTCCTCTGACCGTAATTCTCAAACAATCGCAAGACAAATTACTAAAGGGCACTGTTTGGTGTGTCCGGCTACAAATAAAGCTGATGAGGGAAACTGTGAGATAGGCCACACAGCCATACATCAATGTCGCACAATTTCCCAAACCAGTTACTTCTTTCGTTGTTTGGTTTGTTTTTTTACAAGAGCCTTTGGCGGCGGACTGCAAAACGTCTCTATCCACGGATAAGGATCTTAATTGTTCCAAGAGATTCCTCGAGAAATACTAACCGTTGGACTAGAAAAACAGTCCTGACCGATTTGTCACGAACTGGTTTTGTGTTTTATAAAAAGAGGAATAACTGCCCTTGTAGGTAAAGTGCATGAAGCGTGTAATAACTGATCACATGTGTACACATTATTGTTACCATTTCCAAGTATTTCGCAAAAAAATGTTAATGATACAAAATAAAGTTCTTATTTCATCCGCATCGGTGGCCGCATGGTCTAAGGCGTCACTCTTTCAAAGGACTGGACTGCCGATGACAGGGAGATTGGGGTTTGAATTGCGGTCGGGTGTATTGAGGGTTGTTTTCCATTCTTTCTCCAAGCAAATGCTATTACACTTCCTCTAAATTCAACCTTACTCGAACTTAGCTCAGCGTAATTAGTACATGTGTGTATAACCTTAACAAGTATTAAGATGCAGTGCTTGCGTATAGCCCGAACGGGTAGTAAGACGCGGTGTTAATAATAATAATATGCGGTGCTAATAATAACAATAATAACAAATAAACAAAGATATTCTTATGTTTACCGAGTGGAGTGAAGCTCCTGTTTTAACTCGGCCATTTGGCATTCCATCTGAGTTTATTCAGAGAAAATAACGTTGCAACGTATAAAGTTGTTCACACGGGCTTATCTTTAATATTATTATTTAAATGTGATACCAGAACATGGTTTTGATTCCCGTGCACAGGCGTCATCTTTAAAACTTTTTTTAATCTATAAGAAACTTTTGAATTCATTAATACAATAATCGCGCGGAATAAACGTCAATTTTGTCAAATCTGGTTTACTGGTGACGCGGAGGTCTAAGTTTGAAATACGGTTGGGTGCACTGATAGTGTTTTTTCCCTGAATGTTTTCCCCTCTACCTATATGAAAATGGGGGTATATTTCCTCTAAATATTACCATCCGTATTTTTACTTAATGAGCGTAACTTAATGCGAATACACCAGACGTGTAGGACAAAAATAAGCTCTCCCTTCAAAAACTCAAATGATGGTGTAAACTCCAGCGACCGCGTTTCCCACGTAACAAACCACCCCCTCTCTCTCACTATAAAACTACGTTGTTTAATCTCCCTATAGTTAGCCTCCTTTTCATTCTGTCTTTTTATGGGAGTTAAACAAAAAAAACAGTAGTCCTAACCGTGATAGTTAATTTCGGTTAGTTAAACCACACGCGGCCATTCCACTGAAGCGAGCTGAAAGTATTTAAACCACTTTCCTCGGAGCGGCATTTGACTCAAATGACTTGCTTATTTATTACTATACCCCACAAAAGAGTCCTGGGTACTTAATAGAAAAAAAAATAGAAAATAAGGGGAAAGATTAACCATTTAAAAAAACAAAGGTCATTTCGTTCTCTTTGTAACAGCCGGGTAGTTTCTTGCCTCTATTTGCATTCCCATATCTCAACATAATTGTTTAGGGGTTATCCAAACGCTAGAGTGCCAGTAATGACTATCATATTTGAATTATTGTTAGTGGCTCCTTTTTAACCCCAAGGTAAATGCCATTAACCATGGGAATACAAGTTATTGTCAGTATAAACATTCACCACTAATCGTGAGAGTAACTTTTTAACGTAAAAGTGTATGCCATTTACCATGGAAGTATACACGATTAACCTAAAATACACACAATTATCCGTGAGGTAATATGATACTATCCGTGGGGTAGCGCACCATTATCCATGGAATAACATGCAATTATCCGTAGGATAACACGCCATTATCCGTGGGTATCAAGCTCTTTTATGTCCTCAATGATTTTCCCCTCGCGTGGAAAATGTAAGAAAACGGATTTTAGATAATGAGTCACGGGTCTACTGGAGGAAATTAATTAGGTGCAACAAAATTACCCCTATTAGCTTTTTAATGTCTATTATCAAGGACTCACTAACATGCACAGCGTGTTAAAATCTCCTCATGTAAGAAAGTACTCTGATGCAGAGATTACGTAATTATGTTTCGCCTTGTAGTTCACAAACAGTGAATGGGCACACAAATATTATATTCCAATTTCAAACATTTCCCTTCTATAATGTGGTTCACCGCCTCGGTGGCGTAGTTGGCTAACGCGCCTGTCGTGTTGAGCTCGACTGCTGAGGACGGGGAGATCGAGGTTCGAGTCTCGGTCGGGTGAACTGGGGGTGGTTTTTCCTAAATGGTTTTCCACTCTTCCTCCAAACAAATGCGGGTTCACTTCCTCTAATTCAACCTTCCCAATTCCTAATCCATTAGCGTAATTAGTACTTAAAGCGTATAACCCGAACGGGTAGTAAGACGCGGTGCTAAATATTATTATTATTATTATTATTATTATTATTATTATTATTATTATTATTATTATTATTATTTATTATTATATGTTCAAATGGTGTTGTGCTCGAAGGGCACCACCTACTTTGAGAAAAATATCCTTACATTGGTATTTCTTATGGGAGTGAAGGTTGTGTAGATTTAAAACCTCTAAAACAATCCTTAAATATCTTCTAATGTTCTGTTGTGACCCTGTTAGAAATACTGAGAGAGATTATTTAAATATTTCTAATCATCTACTTGTATCTCAAAATTACGAAGTTTAACCTAAAACTTAGTTAGTTGTAAATATACAATTTAAAACTTCAGGTTTTTATAAAACATTTTGTGTCAACCTTATTTTAAAATAACAAACCACTTCTAAAGCAGCGCTGGATTTCCGAAAGTCTGTAATACATCTTCGGCGTTCAAAGGCTAAACACGATGTGACGTCATTTACGATATTTGTGCGATAGCCAACTTAGGTGGTCACACAGACTATGGCGTATTCACGACCACTTTTGTGTGACAAATAATTAAACAACTGTAAAAGTGAGAAGTAATTATTGGTTTTAATTAATATTATTAGTTTTTATTATTTTGAGATAAAGTTAAAAAAAAGCAACAAACCTACTAAAAACCAAGATGCCTATTTGACATTTAAAAATCTTGGAGACAAGCAGAAGAACCAATCGTTGCCACAATGAATTGCGTGGTTACCTCGGGCCAGGATTTTCTTTTTTTGAAACAGACAAAACCTAAATCTCTTCGTTTTATTTCTTCCAACCAAGTTTCAAATAAATTTAAAAAAAAATCTAATCAAATATTTAAAATTCCGGCTTTGAGGTGCAAATGTTTGTACACGGGGCTACTGATTTTAAAATTTCAACCTTCTGCATATGCAATGCTCCTGACAGACATACAGACAGCCTCTTCAGTTTATTAATATATAGATAGATAAAAATTAAATATGAAAAAAAATCATTTGTTTTTTACTTACTATGCAGTGCATAATGTAAAATGGACCCATCTAGAACTTCCAAGCCAATAAAAAACAAATTTTGACACAACATTTCAACAACGCACCAAATTGTGGAAGTAATATTGACCCTTACAACAAGATTCTACATGTACACTCCTTAAAAATAAAGTCAGGCCTTTGAAAAACTTAAAATGTAGCTATGAGAAATATTTAGATTGGGATTTTTATTATTATTATTTTTATTATTATTATTATTATTATATTATTATTATTATTATTATTATTTTATTTATTATTATTATTATTAGCACCACGTCTTACTACCCGTTCGGGTTATACGTACTTACGCTAATGTGTAATGGTAGGGTGATTGTGAGATTGAAATTGAGGACCTACGGTTTAACGTGGGATCCGAACCACGGTGGATGCCTAGCATTCCACACACTCACAAGTTGTGATTAATACACGTCTTGTCAGGGGTGAAGGAAGAGTTTGGTAATCAGATAAATCTGTGCCGGGACCGAGGATTGAACCCCGGGCCCCAGCACAGAGGTCTGACACCTAACCCTTAGACCACCAGGTCACCCACGATTGAGATATAAAATTATATTATTGATTTGTCTTTACTTTAAAAAGTAAAGTTATTTAATCAAATATTTACCATGTATAACAGAGGATAATTTTGTTCGCCAACGCTTTCAATTAGGGAGCCAGTTTAAGGTAGTACACCGGCATTGGCGTGGATAGGATATGTAAAAACATCGAAGTGAGTCATATTTGAATCCTTCCCTATTCAGTGCACTTGACAGAGTTTCGAACCTATAACTCCCTTTTGATATAACATACCGTGAACTTGACTCTTTATACCGTATAGCCTCTGGTGTGCTGGTTATTAAATAGTCACAATATTCCTTATATAGGAGACTAGCTCCCTTTCTCGTAAAAAAATATTGTAAAGACTCTTGTAAAACAAAGCTTCAAATCATCCATCATGTCAATATAAAAACAAAACTTTTTTTTTACTTATTTTTTTAAATACAGTCCTACCATCACTGTATAGCCCCCTCCCTCTTTTTATCCTCCCCCCTACTTTCATCTCAGTCCTCTTTCCTCACCCCACCCGGCCCCTTCACCAATCCCACTTACCCTTCAACAAATTTTTTTTCCAACGACTATATAATATACTATCGACATTTTTTATGAGGAATAAATTAAATTTTCAAAATAAAATATAGCCTATGTTACTCGCTGATAATGTAGATTTATATTGGTGAAAGATTTTTTTTAATTCGGTATAGTAGTTTTTTAGTTTATCCATTACAAACAAAAAAACAAAAAAATCAAATATTTCCTCTTTATAATATTAGTATAGATATTTTATTTCAAATTTCCTAGATTTCAATTTGTTTTGTAGTTCTAATTTGGATTTATGGGGAGAGGGAAGGCTATATTTTCTACCTGAGTTTCATTCTAAATATAAAAAAAAAATTAAAGATAACATGTTTGTTTATCTAAAAAAAATGAGTTTTTTTTTCTACCGAGTTGAACAATAAATAATACATTTCGCTTAATTTATTATTTAATACCTAATACTATTTGAATTAAAGTCAGTTTGTGTATCAGCGTTTACTGAATATTTTACTAAAACATTTAATGTTGGTTATTTTAGTAAAATTTATTTCAAGTTAAGGTAGAGTTGATATTTAAAGAGAGGTGTATTGCATTAAAAGTATTAATATGTTAATTTTTTTGAAAGTGTGTTTAATGTTAATACAGTTAACTCTGTTGTAATGAACATTTGGTTGGCGACATGAACTATTTCATTGGTCCCAACTCACATATATTTCAATGTGTGTTAAAAATTAGTTTAAATGAACCCTCAACTTCTGTTTTAGTGAAAGAAAAATTTAAATGTCAATAAGAAATGTTATTCTAACATCATAATGCTTTAAAAACATATATGTTTGGTTGTTTAAACTTAAAGACACGATTCTCTATCTGAGTTCTTGTTAAGGTAGGTCAATGTTTGATTGAAAGTACGAAATGTGGAGAGGTAGGGTGAGGGCTGAGCTTAAAGTCACTGCACTCAATGACCTGGCTTAAATTTTAATATCGTTGTCTGCGGCAAGTAAAGAAACAGTCTTCTAAAGTTGTATTAATACAACAAGACAGTGAATTACAGTTTGTGGCTCTTTAGAAATTGTTTTCACCAATCCACTTTCTTCGAAAGAGCATATGAAACTCAATAAATTAACTTTTATACTCAGTTTAGTTTTTTGAATGCATGGATTGTGGAATAAAGTTGGGAAAAAGCACAACTCTAGAGAAGGATCTGAAAAAAATATAAACTAAAACAGTATACAGTAAACAACAGTATATAACTGATTATTTTTTTGAAGATCAATTAATAGATTTCAATAAAGAGGGATTTATTTGAACTCTTATTTTGAGACTAACCCACTACTTTCAGATTTTTTTTAAAATCAATTTTAGTGAACTTTGGACATCGTGAGCCAAATATCCGAGTCCATAGAGGTTCATTATAACCAAAGTTGACTGTATTATACTTTACCTGCGTCACGCGCATCATTAGGTTAACGTGCGATAAATTATAACCAAGTAGTGTACTGAACTGTTTACCTATAGAGGGAGACCATTTATAAACAAACACATTAAAGACTTAAATCTCAAAAACATTGTAGATACAAAATGTACCTATATTATTACAAACTAGTATTTGCCCACGGCTTCGTTCGCATTAAACAATACATCAACACATCCGACAACTTCATATGTTAGAAAAGAATTAACCTTAGTCGAGAACAGTGTTTTGTTACATGCGAAGATTCACGAAGAAACACGAACTCAACCCCCTTTCCCCTCACACCCCAGGTAATACCACGTGCCAGCGTACCTTCAACGCCAGCAGCAACGTATGTTCACTACTTATTTTGCTGATGGCATATATATTACCCGTTCTCTGTAAAATACAGAAGTAATATCTCAAACCAAAGAGACAGAGAGAGACAGATAATCGAATGTACAAACAAATCTTATCATATGTACTGTATGTAGAGAACTCCATGTTTGATAAGGGATTCTATGCACCCGAATATTCGCTAAAAAAAACTATATAGCATAAAAATGAAGCATAGAATACTAAGTTAAAAAACAGTGCAACTCACAATGTCTTGTGTAAACCTATCAAGCGATTTGTCAGTTTGTTTGAGAATAACAAGTTTAGGTCATGGACTAATAATTATTAGTGATAGTAGATTTACGATTGAACAAATAACAAATCTAAAACAATATTCCCTTGTTATTAAAAGAAACCCAACGGTAAATATTCCATCCATGGGTGGGTAGTTATTTTATTCATTTTAATCACTTCTCGTCTCGAAATAAATGTCCAATTATTATTCTACTACACGGTAAATCAAAACATGGATAGAACTCGCGTGATTAAATTTCAATCTGAGTACATTGTAAAATTGTATTTAGGAAAATGGGTTTTTAATGTTCACGATAACGATCAACGGGGCTGTAGCTTTTTAAGGGTCAGTCTAAAATCCTTTCCCCTACAACCGAGCAAAATATCATAACAATTTCCATCCAAAAATTAGGAGAGGTCGTTATTGAAAACGACGAACTTTCAAATCCCACGCGAACGTAATATTATACTCTTTTTTTTTACTGTTAAAACTACGAGCCAACAAAGGCAAATAATAAATATATTAAGCTTTAGGTTTGGTGGGAGTTACCTTAGTTTTTATTGTTGTAGTTTATATACCAAAAAAAACCTTTATGAACAAAATAAATAAAATATTCCCTCGGTAGCTAGGTTAAATTGTTTTTAATCAATTAAATGTATTAATTTTTGTCATTAAAAAGTTTATTTCATATGTATTGATGTTTGCGACAAATATTCAAGAACTGTTAGCTTTATAATTTGTAAAACAATAAACTAAACAATGCTAATGAAGTAATATTTTATATATTTAAAAAAAAGTACTCGTTAAAATTGCATAAAATATGCACATAAGGCAATATAATGGTCGAGCAGAAATTCCTAAATACCAGAAACCATGTGGGTTTATAATGTTCCTGGGAGGGGCTGTCCGACCATAAGAGAACAAATAGGGGAGGAGGAGCATACAAAGACAATACAATTTGTGTTGTGACCTAGCTATTAAATTAACATAACTCGATTCATAAAGATCCATTCTATGCCCCTTAACAAGTTACTTTTAATTCCTGGGCGTTAGGTATTTTGTATTTATTATCAACCAAATATGTGTTTTTATGGACTATTCATAGTGAAAAATGTCAACTTTCAAACTATGCCAACACGCCTATATGTATAAATGATCATAGAAAATAGTTTAATGTTTATCTTGTAAACACCAAACTCGTGGAGGGTTAAAGGTTTTGTCAATAACTAACCTAATCGCAACATCTGAATGGCATTATTTCAGCTACCTAAGTGGGCCCCTTGGGTTGCCCTCCCCTGCCTACCACCTTGGGTCCCATTTTATTGGAGGATAAATCCTGGATAAGCCAAAACCAACCAATGGATTAGACAAAGATGATAGTTAGGTAGGCCATCTCGACCAAAGTTTTGGTTTTAATTTAATACGGTATTTTCCTGACTAGAACTGAGGAGGGGTGGGGAGGGATAAAATGTGTTTTATTGGAACGAGCTGATAATATTGTTAGTTTGTTTTTGTTTTTAAATCTCAAGGAATCATTGGTCCGCATTACTGAAGCTGGGAATAGAAACACGTGGAATGGAAGCCAAAGGGGAAGGGGTAAAACAAACGAAAACAGAGGAAGGTGAATACAAACTTAAAGACTTTTACAAATGTAAACTAACCAGATAGTGGAAATGCCAACTCTATGATTGTTTGGATACTGTTTTTATTTACTATCATCCGTTTACAAGATATACTGCCTATGATTTGTATTATTACCACTACCGGGGCCGTTGTCAAAACAAGCAATAAGGTAAGTCTGATTATTCTCGATCTGTCTATACCACCCTCTTCCATATAGACACGTTCTATGGCTAAATATAGTTTTAAAAAAGCAACGGAGAGAACATAATATGAATAAATATACGGGAGTCTGAATCACAGAGTGAATGAATAACCACAAAGATGGATGAATGAATAACTACATACATGAATGATCCACTACATAGAAGGATGAATGAATCACCACATAGAAGGATGAATGAATCACCACATAGAAGGATAAATGAATCACTACATAGAAGGATGAATGAATCACTACATAGAAGGATGAATGAATCACCACATAGAAGGATGAATGAATCACTACATAGAAGGATGAATGAATCACTACATAGAAGGATGAATGAATCACTACATAGAAGGATGAATGAATCACCACATAGAAGGATGAATGAAAAAATACATAGATGAATGAATCACCACATAGAATGATGAATGAATCACCACATAGAAGGATGAATGAAGCACCACATAGAAGGATGAATGAATCACTACATAGAAGGATGAATGAAGCACCACATAGAAGGATGAATGAATCACCACATAGAAGGATGAATGATCCACTACATAGAAGTATGAATGAATCACTACACAGATGGATTAATGAATCACCACATAGAAGGATGAATGATCCACTACATAGATGTATAATAAATCACTACATAGATGAAAGAAAGGTCCATTATAAATAATATAGAATGAAAGATCCACTACATATATGAATGAATCACTATATAATTATATAAATGGTTTGATGTATTGACGAATAATGAATGCAGTGGTGAATATATAAGGATGGTTTTAGGTGGTCAGAGCTCTTTCCCCATGAGAAAGAAATGTATATTTAATTCTACTCAAAGTAATGTGTAAATATTCTGATTCTAGATTACTATTTCAACCATCTCTGACCACGTAGCATCATGTCAGTCTATAGGTCATTTGACCTTATTTCTAGACTAGAGTTCACCCAATTGGATTCTAACCCTACCTTGCCTGTGTTTGGCACCTGATACCTCATCCATAATTCACTCTGAGTGGTTCATATTGTAATGTTATTTACTACCCTACTATACGTTTCCATTTGTTTTTTTCTAATTTGTAAAATATTTTACAATTTATTATTTATTTTGAACGAGTTAAAATGTGTTTAAAAGTTCATCCATGGCATAACACGCTATGTTGTCTTGCGTGACAAAAACAATTTATGTATGATCATAATAATACGGAGGGAAAATCGTCTAACACTGTTTAACATAATTAAAATAACGAGTTTTGTAATATATGTAAGAACACCTACCTCTTTATTAAACACTTATCCTTTTAAGAAGATTGTTGACATCTTGTTTATTTTCATGATCGGCCATCCAAGGCATCAGCTGGACTGAAAACAAATGAATAGCGGGTTTCGTTCGAAAAAACAAAAGAAGAGAGACAGAGGAAAGGAAAAAAAGATATTTTTTTACTTCTGTTAAACTAGCGCGCGTTTCAATTATGACAAATGGAAGTAGACATTCTATCTCTCTTTAAATAATTTTTAATATTCATGTTTAAATCTTTTCAACTTTTATATTAATTAATTGCATTTTATGTTATATTTATTCCTAGTTCATGGCCAACACTTTTACCTTTATTATGATGTATGAATATTCTCTGTGGACTTGAAGAATATAACGTTTTTAAATTTGATTCTTGGAACCTTTTTTAAAGAAGAGTTGGGTCTTCTCTTTTCAGCATCTTTAAAACAAGGAACAAAGTCTGTGTTATTCCTGGTTGAATTTGTTTTAAAAAATGGAAGCCCAGTTAAAAAGTGCCATACAAATATATCAATATAAAGTTGAGTTTCTGAGGAAGAACTAGAAACTGTTGATTTCCTAAAATTCACGACTAAGTGAGATTCGCTAGAGAAAATAAATTTCTGAAATCTTTGCTGTTTCAACAAATACATATTTTTCTTGGTGAGATCCAGTCAAATTTTCAACTATATATATATATATATATGATCATTTATAGTTGAGTTCCCGAACGGTTAGTAAGACGTGGTGCTAATAATAATTTATAGTTGAAAATTTGATTGGATCTCACCAAGAAAAATATGTCTTTGTTGAAACAGCAAAGATGTCAGAAATTTATTTTCTTTTGTGAATCTCACTTTTATATATATATTTATATATATACATATATATTTATATATATATATATACATATATATTTATATATATTTATATATATACATATATATTTATATATATTTATATATATACATATATATTTATATATATATATATTTATATATATATTTCCTCTTTCTCATCAGTCATCCAGGATTTATTTAAAATTTTCAGAAAAGACTAACTAAATTAATTCAGATGCTTTACCTATTCTATAACATTGATTAGTATTTTATTATATGTTAAAATATCAACTCAACTATTTTTTTGTAAACAATACTAAATTTGTTTTATTTGTTTTACTTAAAACTTATATAATAATATACTGTACATACACACACACACACACACATATATATATATATATATATATATATATTATATATATATATATCACTCTGGTATTATATTCATTACTTTTCCCCAAATTTAAACATGTTATAAGATCTTATTTTTATTGATTATTTATTTTGTTAAAAAAATTGATATAATAAATAATGTTTATGTTAAATTGTAATAGGGTCTATTAGAATTGTGATTATAAAAGGACGCTCATAGGTAGTATAGGGATGTGTACACGATGAAATAATAGTATCATCCCACAGAATATCTCAATAATTGTGTTACTTTTTATTGTAGTTTAAACTAGTACAATTCATTCAGTGATTAATTTTATTTAAATTGTTCAATGTTATAGTCTAGTTAACTGAGCTAAAGGTTTTTGTTATATTATTTCCTAAATGTCATTTCTAAGGGTGGCGCCCATAAAATATAGTTTAATCCACACACACAAAGTTTACTATATATTATAATATAAAATATACATATATATATAATTTTAAGAGTTATCGTTCTTTACTCTGCTTTGTGTAAAGTTTACTAGAATATCCCACCTTCCCTCGCACCACATCCGGACTAAGAAATATCGACCCAAACGGGATTCGAACGTGACTTAGTCTCCACCTAAACGTTATTTCTCAGGCCACACCATTATGGTATTTATGTTACCATTGCTCATTAGAATAGAATTATTTATTTTGTTAATAGTAGATCATTTAATAAGATAGTTTATCTGTTCACCCACCTTTTCAATCGTTCTCATGATACATTTAGATCCATGTTCTTAGCAAGGAAAGGGCTATGTTTATTGTAATTACTACACTCCATATTACTCTATATAAAACCTATGTTTATTGTAATTACTACACTTCATATTACTCTATATAAAACCTATGTTTATTGTAATTACTACACTCCATATTACTCTATATAAAACCTATGTTTATTGTAATTACTACACTCCATATTACTCTATATAAAACCTATGTTTATTGTAATTACTACACTCCATATTACTCTATATAAAACCTATGTTTATTGTAATTACTACACTCCATATTACTCTATATAAAACCTATGTTTATTGTAATTACTACACTCCATATTACTCTATATAAAACCTATGTTTATTGTAATTACTACACTCCATGTTACACTATATAAAACCTATGTTTATTTTAATTACTACACTCCATATTACTCTATATAAAACCTATGTTTATTGTAATTACTACACTCCATATTACTCTATATAAAACCTATGTTTATTGTAATTACTACACTCCATATTACTCTATATAAAACCTATGTTTATTGTAATTACTACACTCCATGTTACACTATATAAAACCTATGTTTATTTAATTACTACACTCCATATTACTCTATATAAAACCTATGTTTATTGTAATTACTACACTCCATATTACTCTATATAAAACCTATGTTTATTGTAATTACTACACTCCATATTACTCTTATATAAAACCTATGTTTATTGTAATTACTACACTCCATGTTACTCTATATAAAACCTATGTTTATTTAATTACTACACTCCATATTACTCTATATAAAACCTATGTTTATTGTAATTACTACACTCCATATTACTCTATATAAAACCTATGTTTATTGTAATTACTACACTCCATATTACTCTATATAAAACCTATGTTTATTGTAATTACTACACTCCATGTTACATCTATATAAAACCTATGTTTATTGTTAATTACTACACTCCATATTACTCTATATAAAACCTATGTTTATTGTAATTACTACACTCCATATTACTCTATATAAAACCTATGTTTATTGTAATTACTACACTCCATGTTACTCTATATAAAACCTATGTTTATTGTAATTACTACACTCCATGATTACCTATATAAAACCTATGTTTATTTTAATTACTACACTCCATATTACTCTATATAAAACCTATGTTTATTGTAATTACTACACTCCATATTACTCTATATAAAACCTATGTTTATTGTTAATTACTACACTCCATGTTACTCTATATAAAACCTATGTTTATTTTAATTACTACACTCCATATTACTCTATATAAAACCTATGTTTATTGTAATTACTACACTCCATATTACTCTATATAAAACCTATGTTTATTGTAATTACTACACTCCATGTTACACTATATAAAACCTATGTTTATTTTAATTACTACACTCCATATTACTCTATATAAAACCTATGTTTATTGTAATTACTAACCTCCCATATTACTCTATATAAAACCTATGTTTATTGTAATTACTACACTCCATATTACTCTATATAAAACCTATGTTTATTGTAATTACTACACTCCATATTACTCTATATAAAACCTATGTTTATTGTAATTACTACACTCCATATTACTCTATATAAAACCTATGTTTATTGTAATTACTACACTCCATATTACTCTATATAAAACCTATGTTTATTGTAATTACTACACTCTCCATATTACTCTATATAAAACCTTATGTAAATTTTTGTAATTTAAAAAACTTTTACTACACTCCATATTACTCTATATAAAACCTATGTTTATTGTAATTACTACACTCCATATTACTCTATATAAAACCTATGTTTATTGTAATTACTACACTCCATATTACTCTATATAAAAACCTATGTTTATTGTAATTACTACACTCCATATTACTCTATATAAAACCTATGTTTATTGTAATTACTACACTCCATATTACTCTATATAAAACCTATGTTTATTGTAATTACTACACTCCATATTACTCTATATAAAACCTATGTTTATTTAATTACTACACTCCATATTACTCTATATAAAACCTATGTTTATTTAATTACTACACCTCATATTACTCTATATAAAACCTATGTTTATTGTAATTACTACACTCCATATTACTCTATATAAAACCTATGTTTATTTAATTACTACACTCCATATTACTCTATATAAAACCTATGTTTATTGTTAATTACTACACTCCATGTTAACTATATATAAAACCTGTTATGTATTACACTCATATTAATATAAACCTATGTCATAATTATACACTCATATATATAAACCTATGTTTAATTTGTAATTACTACACTCATATATACTCTATATAAAAACCTATGTTTATTGTAATTACTACACTCCATATTACTCTATATAAAACCTATGTTTATTGTAATTACTACACTCCATATTACTCTATATAAAACCTATGTTTATTGTAATTACTACACTCCATATTACTCTATATAAAACCTATGTTTATTGTAATTATACACCATATATCATACCTATTTTATTATTAAAACTCTATTTTTCGTATTGTAATTACTACACTCCATATTACTCTATATAAAACCTATGTTTATTGTAATTACTACACTCCATATTACTCTATATAAAACCTATGTTTATTGTAATTACTACACTCCATATTACTCTATATAAAACCTATGTTTATTGTAATTACTACACTCCATATTACTCTATATAAAACCTATGTTTATTGTAATTACTACACTCCATATTACTCTATATAAAACCTATGTTTATTGTAATTACTACACTCCATATTACTCTATATAAAATCTATGTTTATTGTAATTACTACACTCCATATTACTCTATATAAAACCTATGTTTATTGTAATTACTACACTCCATGTTACTCTATATAAAACCTATGTTTATTGTAATTACTACACTCCATGTTACACTATATAAAACCTATGTTTATTGTAATTACTACACTCCATATTACTCTATATAAAACCTATGTTTATTGTAATTACTACACTCCATATTACTCTATATAAAACCTATGTTTATTGTAATTACTACACTCCATATTACTCTATATAAAACCTATGTTTATTGTAATTACTACACTCCATATTACTCTATATAAAACCTATGTTTATTGTAATTACTACACTCCATATTACTCTATATAAAACCTATGTTTATTGTAATTACTACACTCCATATTACTCTATATAAAACCTATGTTTATTGTAATTACTACACTCCATATTACTCTATATAAAACCTATGTTTATTGTAATTACTACACTCCATATTACTCTATATAAAAGCCTACAAGTTGGAATTCCCCCCCCCCCCTCCTCTTCCCCTTCACCGGTTATTTCCAAGCTCATATCCGTGGTGTATCAACCGTTTTTGTTTTAGAGCAAGGAAACTTTTGTACTCTCGTGTTCTGATTTTATTCTTAGAAATTATGACTGCTCCCCCCTTTTTGAGTAATCCTTCGTTTTCCACTGAATCTATGAATGGATCGATAGATAGATGGATAGATATTCTATAAAAAAAAGTATGTATTCCACTGTGAGTTGAGACCACAGGTAGCGCTACAGTGGTGAATCTGGGAACCACTCTGGACCATCTAGACTATACGGCCGGAAATGGTAATAATCTGCATTGCTAAGTAGGCTAGCGGCACGGGGGTAACTCTCAGATGAGGTGGAACATTCGCTTTTCAAACATTGCTTGATATTAAAAAAATACTCGCCAAGAAATCGAGCGACCTCTTTTTACAAACACAAACTCTTGCTCGACATATTAATTTTTTTTTATCGCTTTGCACCAAGACTTACCACCCGTCCAGGATAGTTTGAGGACTGAGAGTATCGTGCAAACAGCTGGCAAGTATAATTTTAAATAAAATAGATTTAGTAATTAGAGTTATAAAAATAAAAACCCGAGATTAAATTTAGTTTTACGGTTAGAACACAGAAGTCTCACAAGGTTATATTGGCGCATGCATTGTCGAGTAAAAAACATATTTTTGTTAGAACAGATTTCACTATCCATTACCTAAAAATTGAGACATTTGCTTAATATTCCTCAAAAATTGTTGTAGAAACATCTAGATAAAGAGCATAATATTCCTCTAAGGATCATACATAAATAATATACAGTGTTACAAAAACATATAAAGGAAATAGTAACATGTTTGTTCACAAACGAGCATAAATAATCAATTTCTCTAGACCCAATTTTTTTTAATTAGCCAATACCTCAGAAACTATTTGTTTTATAAAATTTATTTCAGATAAAGGCTTTTATTTATGATCGTACTGTTAATCAATGATAAATTATTTAGTATACCAAATATTTCCATAGATATGACGAAAATTGGAGATATCCACTTGTGTAAAAGTTCCCTTCAAGTCATTTTTCTAGTAATTTCGAATAAGCCATTTTATTTGTAGCGTTAAGCAATGCCTAGATACAAATTTTAAACAAAATCGTTAGATTTTATTTAAAGAAAAACAATATTATCTCTTTTATCTCTATCTTTAATATTCTATGTATTGATAACTAATTCCAAAAACACAAGAGGTTTATCCCGATTGGTAAAATGGCTTTTACTCTAAGCTGAGATACAAACACACAGACAGACGACAACGCGAAAATAGCTTTCTCTGTTTCATGGAATCACGAAACGTCGAAATTTGAAATCTCTACTTATATTTTTTTAGATAAATAAAAAAAATACAAATTTTCTATTTTTTAGGTAAAACGAGTGACGTTTGAATTGATGAACAAATATTTATATTAAAACTTCAAACATTATTAATATAAAAGTATTTATAAATTTAAATCTTTCATATTCATTGTCAAACAATTTTTTGCCCTTTGAGTTTAAAATTAGTTTTTTATAATGAGATTTAATCTAATTTTTTATAATTACGTAACTGACAATTTATAGGCACTCTTTTGTAATTAATATTACCTAAATAAAATACATATCTGACCTGTTAGCTTGGTGTACTGTTCGACCGATGAAGTTGTTTCTAAAGTGAAAACACACCAAATTAAAACTAAACATATGTTAAAATTAGTTAATGTGAGCTAATGTGATGTAAAATTTCAACTACATATGAAACACTGATATATCATAACCATGATATATCAGTTCCCACTTTGTATGACCGCTATATCATGACGACATATTATTCCTGGGTTGAATAAATGATACCTCACTGTTGTCCATTTGACCGAAAAGAGTACAAACAAACATTGCGGACGAATACAAAACAAAACCTATGGTAATGGTTTCATGCCATTGATCAGCCTGGAGCCATCAAAATAATTTACTCGATATTGGTAGCACTGGGGCAAGCCCGGAAACGTGACGTTTACTTTCGTGCGTTTTGGTTGGTATGACTGGTCAGGTTTGTGCATTATGATTATTATTGTTACTATTATTATTATTATTATTATTATTATTATTATTATTATTATTATTATTATTATTATTATTATTATTATTACCATTAGCTATTTCATAAGTTTTAACACGTGAGATATAAACTTCAGTTTAAAAAACTGCTTCGGTGGTCGCTTGGTCCAAGGCGTCACTCTCTATTTTTTTCCCCACCACATCTTACTACCTGTCCAGGCTGAACAAAATTTGTATTATGCCTAATGGGTTAAGGATGAATAAGGTATAATCTATAATAAATGTACCCGTATTCGTGTGGAAAGAGAGTGAGAAAACCATTTAGTAAATACACACTTTCAGAACACCCGGCCTGAGATATGAGCACGCGAACGCACTAAAACCGGAAAAACCAGACGACCTTGGCGTTTAGTCCACGTGCTCACCAATGGGTATTCCCTCCAACTTGAGTAAAGCCCTTGGCTATCATGTTTCTAAACATAGTCAATAATAATAAATAATAATAATAATAATACAGTAATTACAAAAGACACTATAATATCTTTAATACATTCATACGTCAAGTCATATGATCTGCAGCTAACACATTAAATGTATTTATCAAAAACTATAAAATAATAATAATAATGTGATAAAATGTTATCAATGTTTACCATAAATTATTATTATTATTATTATTATTATTAGCACCGCGTCTTACTACCCGTTCGGGTTGTACGCACTTACGCTAATGTGTAATGGTAGGCTGATTGTGAGATGAAATGGAGGACCTACAGTTTAACGTGGAATCCGAACCACGGTGGAGGCCTGGCATTCCCCACATTCATTTACCGTAAAAAGATGTTATGTTACCTATGAGTTTCCTCTTACCAAAAACCTCCTTTAATTGACTTTCGACGCTGAAGCCTACAAATATAAATAAATGTTATAATACAATCGTACCTCATTTATCATATTGAATATTCTAATTTATCTCAAAATTTTCAAAAATCAATCATAAGAAGACTAATCTCTAATGATTTTTTTTTCTTAAAAAATTAATATAGCCTACAAATAAAATGAGGACTAAAAATAAATAAAGCCTGGAATTATTACTATACAAAAATAAAATATTAAGTTTGAACAAAATACAATAAGTAGTGTTTTTGTATCCTCAAGAGTAAACAGACTGACAAAATAGTAAAATCCCCTAATTTGGGATTGGGGGTGCATCAGACGTCAAGATTCATAATAATCTAGAGACAGAGAAATGTTGAAGATAACAACACTTTCTCTAAATGAGAAAGTAGACATTATAATATCAAAACATCTAGAAAGAACACATTATTTTCATTTCAAATACTCGAATCGGAGCTCTCGATGTTTTGTAACAGAAATGATGGGTTACACTTTATTCTGTCTCCCCCCCCCCCCCACCCCCACCCCCAACACTCGTAGATCCAGAACATCCCCCCCCCACTCTTCCCCCCGCTTTGTGAGTTGTAGAGCTCCATTTATCTCTCTAGATACGGAGCCACAGTGGGGGTAACAACCCCCAAGAGCCCCAGATATAGGGGTAACAAACCCCTCACCCCATGAAACACGGCTCGTTTCCATTCCGCCCTCCGTTTCCTGGCACACTGGTCACAAACAGACACCCACTACACATGAACTATGACCTCCCTTTACTGTCAAAAAATTAGATATATCTATAGGCCTTCATTCAAGTGTGCTTATAGTCATTTGTCACCAAAAAAAATAACAACTTTTCCTTTTCTTACACATTTCGAAAGTGGCGCTGTCACAGATCGTTGGTGGTGTTTTTTTCAACTAAAGTAAGTTATGGTAGCTTTAGGTTTGTAGAAAGGTTTGTGTTTAAACTAAAAGCTGTATTTGCTAACATCAAACATAATTTTTTGTTATAATAATATTCTTCAAATCTTTGCAGTAAATTCTTCAATTAGATGGTGATGGATTTTGTAAACCACATTTTACCGTTAAATTCATCAATTAAATTCATTCCCCTCACTTCCCTACACCCCTCACTCCCCTACATGAAATGATCAGTGTTACCGTGCAACAGGCCACGACTAAAGAAAGAAGCTGTAAACTAGAGCAAGATTAAGTTTGATTGATGAAGTCAAGCCCCTTACGGACCCCCACACCTCACTTTTTTGTTCAACCGCTAGAATCTGAAGTTTCTGGCTTTTTGAAGAACCGTCAACAACCTGGCAAGAGAGGAGATGAATTGTTTATCCCCGCGTGACAAGGCTAGGGTGAGAAGGTAGTTGGGAGGGGGGGGGGATTTATTATTACAAAACCATCCTTCACTCTTACACCCCTTCACCCCTGGCAACCATCATCACAACTGGAGCACGGCAAGAGACACGGCCTTAACTACACTTCTCATGAAGAGGGATTATCAAACCTCAGGATCAGAAGATCACGGACTCAAACCCAACCGAGGTCAAAGGATTGTTATCTAGTGGTGTACAAACCATATCAGGGGAAGTAAAGCGATTGGTCTCATGTAGATTGTCGCTAATAGAATATCAGGGGAAGTAAAGCGATTGGTCTCATGTAGATTGTCGCTAATAGAATATCAGGGGAAGTAAAGCGATTGGTCTCATGTAGATTGTCGCTAATAGAATATCAGGGGAAGTAAAGCGATTGGTCTCATGTAGATTGTCGCTAATAGAATATCAGGGGAAGTAAAGCGATTGGTCTCATGTAGATTGTCGCTAATAGAATATCAGGGGAAGTAAAGCGATTGGTATCATGTAGATTGTCGCTAATAGAATATCAGGGGAAGTAAAGCGATTGGTCTCATGTAGATTGTCGCTAATAGAATATCAGGGGAAGTAAAGCGATTGGTCTCATGTAGATTGTCGCTAATAGAATATCAGGGGAAGTAAAGCGATTGGTCTCATGTAGATTGTCGCTAATAGAATATCAGGGAAGTAAAGCGATTGGTCTCATGTAGATTGTTGCTAATAGAATATCAGGGAAGTAAAGCGATTGGTCTCATGTAGATTGTCGCTAATAGAATATCAGGGGAAGTAAAGCGATTGGTATCATGTAGATTGTCGCTAATAGAATATCAGGGGAAGTAAAGCGATTGGTATCATGTAGATTGTCGCTAATAGAATATCAGGGGAAGTAAAGCGATTGGTCTCATGTAGATTGTCGCTAATAGAATATCAGGGAAGTAAAGCGATTGGTCTCATGTAGATTGTCGCTAATAGAATATCAGGGGAAGTAAAGCGATTGGTATCATGTAGATTGTCGCTAATAGAATATCAGGGGAAGTAAAGCGATTGGTCTCATGTAGATTGTCGCTAATAGAATATCAGGGGAAGTAAAGCGATTGGTCTCATGTAGATTGTCGCTAATAGAATATCAGGGGAAGTAAAGCGATTGGTATCATGTAGATTGTCGCTAATAGAATATCAGGGGAAGTAAAGCGATTGGTCTCATGTAGATTGTCGCTAATAGAATATCAGGGGAAGTAAAGCGATTGGTCTCATGTAGATTGTCGCTAATAGAATATCAGGGGAAGTAAAGCGATTGGTATCATGTAGATTGTCGCTAATAGAATATCAGGGGAAGTAAAGCGATTGGTCTCATGTAGATTGTCGCTAATAGAATATCAGGGGAAGTAAAGCGATTGGTCTCATGTAGATTGTCGCTAATAGAATATCAGGGGAAGTAAAGCGATTGGTCTCATGTAGATTGTCGCTAATAGAATATCAGGGGAAGTAAAGCGATTGGTATCATGTAGATTGTCGCTAATAGAATATCAGGGGAAGTAAAGCGATTGGTCTCATGTAGATTGTCGCTAATAGAATATCAGGGGAAGTAAAGCGATTGGTATCATGTAGATTGTCGCTAATAGAATATCAGGGGAAGTAAATTAGATGGGGTTTTTCGGCAAAATCTGTAAGCGCAGTGCTGAAAATAACTGGAAACCAATGCGATTTTAGCATTTACATAGTATTTGTACTCTATCCCAGATGGTGTGGGAGAGTGAGACTAACCAAACGAAGGTCTGGGTGCGCGCATTGCTTCGTCTGGATAAGGAAGTACATAAGGATAACCTTCAGCTTTATACAGTTTCTTTGGAAGAGGAAGTATTGTAACCGTAAAACGTTCCAACCATTGATTGTGATGGATGTGAGCTCCGATAGTGTGTCCTTTTGTACCTGGGTCTATAACAAAAATCGTTTAATGGATTCCCTTCATACTTGATATCTAGATAGTAAATGGTCATTCCTCGGGGATAAAACGTGATTTTAACTATTATATTCATATTCCTACCCACTTTGATGGTCGAATAGTCTAAGGCGTCACTCTTGTGACGTGTGCGTTTAGTGTCGGGCACAGACAACTGTAGCGCTAGGGTCTGTGATATATCAGAGAGAGTTTGTATGAGGCAAACAGCAGTTAAGTTACTCGTGAGAGTTTAGACCTCGTGGTATGTGTAGACGAGTGAGTCAGTCACCGTCCGCCACGCCCATTCATACGACACGGGATCTTAATGTGTTTTGTAACTTTATCAATAAACTACATACATAACTTCATATCAACGATTTGATTATTGCTTCTGAAACGTATCCACGGCCTAAGGGAGTCGACAGTGCACTCTAGATCAGGGGTCGGCAAACTACGGCGCGCGGGCCACATCCGGCCCGCTGCTTCTTTTTTTTTTTTATGGTCCACGAGTTAAGAATGGATTTTATATTTTCAAGTTCAAATTCAAATCCAGCAACATTTTTCGTATCTTGATGCAAGTTCAGAAAACGTTTCCATATTTCAAAATCCATTTGGGCGTTTAATTGAGGAGCTTCCACCATTCATTCAATTGGAAGTGGTTAATCTGCAGTGTGATGGCATGTTAAAAGGCAGATATCAATAAAAGAATATAATAGAATTCTATAAATGTCTTTCAAACCATTAATATGGTCAATTAAGATAATATGTTCAGGGTTCTATATCTGTATTCGGCAGCACATAACTGTGTGAAAAAAACACTTTCAAAGATTAAATACGTAAAATATCAATAGAGGTAAGCATTAATAAATAAAAATTTGCAATCAATTTTGATATGGAGTACTAACTTTGAACCACAATTTGGTGAAATGTTATCTAAAAAAAATGCATTTCCATTCTTCTCAATAGTATCTGATCACCAAACCCTTCCTTCACCTGTGACAAGACGTGTATTAATCACAACTTGTGAATGTGTGGAATACCAGGCCTCCACCGTGGTTCGGATTCCACGTTAAACTGTAGGTCCTCCATTTCATCTCACAATCACCCTACCATTACACATTAGCGTAAGTGCGTATAACACGAACGGGTAGTAAGATGTGGTGCTAGTAATAATAATAATAATAAAACCATGGATGGATCCAAGCCATTATTTGATATATGTATCTTGATATGGTGAACATAATATTATTTGTCAAGTTGCTAAAGAAGATAGTTCAATGTAACCTTCAAACATAGACTTAAGGTCCTGTTCGCTAGTAGAGAGGTAACTCCTCCCTGGACTCTGAGAGGTAACTCCTCCTGGACTCTGAGAGGTAACTCCTCCCTGGACTCTGAGAGGATAGCTCCAGTCAGGGATCGTTAACAATCTTTAGTACCGTCAAATGGGGCCATATGGAAACAAGACATTTTAAAATTACAAATATTTGCACGGTACAAAGAAGCAACACTATCGGACTGTTACCATCCTAAAAGTAGGAGATGAGAAGTGTAGATTACAATAAATGCACCCGTATTAGAGAATAGATACAATATCACAGTGAAGTTGGCGGTCTGGTGAAATGTGAAATGTATCTTAGTTTATATGTTGAGATCCTACCTTGGTAATAATATTAAATAGAGAAAAATATTGAGAAATATATTCGGTGGTCTAATGGACTAAGGTGTCAGTCTCTCAATAAACTGGACTACTGGTGACGGGGATACCGGGGTTAGGATCCTGGTTGAGTGTCTGAGGTTGCTTTTTTCCTCCACGTTTGTATATCCTACCTAAAGGCGAATGTAGGTACACTTCCTCGGAAATGCAACCTTTTCAGCCTTAGCACATAGGTGTAATTTGTAAAAAATATGCGTATGCCCAAACGAACGGGTAGTAGGACGCGGTTCTAATATATATTTTCAAGAAAGGATATGACAATCCAAGTAAAACAACCTTCAATACACCCTGACGATATTCGAACCCCATAATCTCATTCACCAGAAAACCAGACAAGAAAAGCTTAGCGCCTTAATCCACGTGACCACTGATGTAGCTATAATTCAAGAAAGGTACTGTACATGTGAACCAATCAACGTGATCAAAGGAGTATGTTTTCTAAACGGTTCCAGCCCTATTTGACTGGACTTGTATACAAATCTGCGTTCAGTTGTTTCTAGTGGGCATGGTACGTCTTGGGGACATTTTAACATGTGAATGCTCACACCGTCACATCTATCATTTTTGTTTGAACGTTAGTGTCCATCTTTTAGAGAATTAAACTTATTGATTAGAGTGTCGACACAACAATCAAACCCCGTACCATCCGGTTAAAAGGTGCCAACCCTTTTACCTTGATCAGGGCCAGCGAACCTTTAAAGGACGTATATACTGTTTCAGATCAATTATTTTGCGTGCCAATGGTATTTTTGGTCATCAAAATGGATTACTGGACTCTTAAAAACCATCATTACTAATTATAATTATCATTAGATTTCATTTACAACCTCAGCTCTCTTATTCAAGAACGAAATTATTGTAGATCTTATTGTATCTTTACTATGTGAAGAATTTGACAAACAAGAGAACCATTGAGTTTTCCAGTGTGCTCTCGAACAAAGGCATCAATCTCGTATAGTCTGATCTTCGTGTTGCTGGCAAGGGTTCAACTCCCAATCGAGTGTATTTAATTTTATTTATGGTTTTATTTTTCCTAAAACGTTTCTCACTCTCTCTCTCTCTCCACGCTAATATGGGAAGACTTCCTCTGAATTATATTGTTTCCATCCCTAATCTAATTAGTGTAAATACTGGGTTAGTACGGACGGGTGGTAAGACACGAAGCATGAAAAAATAACTAAATCCATAACGTCATATTTATAGATAGCTATATTTCTTTCTCTTATTTTTATATTTATATATTCCACTAACAATTTCTTCTTTTATTAATATTTTTTTATTCATTATGTAACTAATTTTATTTTACTACTACTTGAATTTATTTTATTTTTTTCCAGCACGACATTTTGACTTTTAAAACTTGCCATCGGTTATCAAAAGCAATTCCACGAGTTCTTAAAATGTTGGTGAAACTTTTGCAAAGACCCCCTCCCCCTCATTCACCCCGTTTATTGTCGTCATTTCTCTAGATTTCCCTTTCCCTTTTTTTTTTTAAGAATAAATAACTTGGAATATTTCAAATCCCCGCCTCGCAGAAGTTGGATGCGATTACTCAACTCTAAGCTCCTGAAGTAGAATAAAGTCATTCTTTGTTCTGGACTATTAACAACAGAAAGCTTGCAACTGTTGTCTGCTCGTGATGTTTATTGGTTTACCTCCAATATCCAGGCTACGGACAGACATGGCAGTAAAATGTCGCTTGAAGGAGCGACAAATGACGCTGGGACAATATACTCGGTGTATTAAACTGTGACGGGCCAGGCAGAGCAGTAAATAAATGCCTAGTTATGTAACACTTGATAGTGTTTTCCTCATTAAACTTTTTTTTTTTACACATTTGAACTTGGGTTAAGCTTCGGTAGTATTTCATATATTATCTTCGGCTTCGCTTTGATCTGAAGAAGTGGACTTTGCACCTCTCCTGCCCCTTCCCCCCCCTCCTGTCCCCCCCCCCCCCCCCCTCCAACCAGACAGTTACAGTTGTCGAAATTGAACCGTGAACTGTGGGATCAAAGCCGGAGAAACCAAATGACCTCGGAAACTTTCCCAAAGTTCTAGATATATTGATTGTTTTTATATTTTACCTCAACCCCACGCGCCCTGCATATAAAAATGTATTCCCCAACTTTCTTCTTGTAAGAATGTTTTATGGTCAATTTGAGATGGCTCTGCGGGGTAGCGTGTTCTGCCCTCGTTCTAGAAATTTTAGCCCCGAATAACCCTTGATCCCCCCCCCCCCACTAACCCCTCCTCCCAAGTTGTTATTTTTAAGGTTTACAATACAAGTTCAGACACAGCCTAGAGTCGCGACTGTTATGATCGTGAAATATTGATCAACAACCTTTGAAACATTTTGCACTGAACTTTGGCTTCCTTTATTTACTTTCTCCTTCAGAGAAAATATTGTAATTGTAGAAATGTTCCCCCTAGAGATTGTAATAATTGATATTGAATATGTATATGCCATCTTTCCGCCCCCCCCCCCCTAAAAATGTGGGTTGTACAATTCTTTCACTCCCATGTCTGTCTGTTGTTTGTTTGTACCTAGGTCTCCAAACAAATTGTTTGATATATTTTGTTCAAACCTTATATTTATATTTTACGGACATCCCTCTGGAAGATTTTAATTCTAACTATAGAATTGATTAAAGTCGGCTACTGACAATATTTTTTGAGCATTTGAGATTATTTTAAAATGGTTCTGACGGATTTGTTCAAAATAAGTATACTGGAAATCTTACACAATAAATAACACTCACTTTTAAAAATAAATTTGACTTCAACAACTAAGAAACTTCGTCAAAAAAAAATATTGTCAGCCAAAATGCACGAAAATATTTTTTGTCATAACCACTGTGCAATGTTTGAATATTTGTTTTGATTTACGTAGCTCGAGTGTACGCACGGGCTGAAAATTGCTGGATTATCGTATATAAGTAATGAACTAGAAAAGGCTAAAGAGAATACTGACCATTCATAGCAATGTTGAACTAGTTGGCCAGGAAAGTGACCGTAGCGGGCTATAAAAGACTTTTATTTTTTGGTATCAGGGTTGTCGTAATTCCATCAATATCGCAGACAGTTACGCTTCCTGATCCCTTACCATATCAGACTATATCTTCAGGTTATCAGTAGCACTTGTACTTGTCCGTCGAGACCAGTGCTCCGAGATTGAGTTCTGTACGGGTCACGCGCAGCGTCAGTCAATTCCATAGGTCTAAGTTTCCAGAGTTAATCCAGTTCTTCCACTTCCACTTTCTTTATTTCTTTATCTTTAGTCTAAACATCACATTTTGTATTGTCTTCTAGTTACTTCTATTGAACTAAAATTCGTAAAGCTACATATTATTTTGAATCCACGCAATTGCCTTTCCTGCAACCTTACTCCTCCCGCAAGCTATCCTGACAGATCGAGCCTACGGGGGGTAGGTCACGAAATTTTATTGTTTTACTTTCCTATTGCTATGTACACTCAGTCCACCCTGTAATGTAGCAGTCTTACCTTGACTGATTACACTATGGTCTTGTCTCATAAGCTACACCATAGTGGAGTAAGCAAGGTGGATTTGCTGCCTTCCAAAGTAGATAGACCAAGTTTACATTTAATAAATGTGTACTAATTAAATAACATGTTGTAATAGTAACGTATTTATCAAATTTGAATTAAATCTGTAAGTTATTTTAACAAAAACCTTTTCTAACATTATTGTTTAAAGCTATATATAAATTTGAACCATAGATAAATTTGTTTAAACAACTTAGAACAAACTTCGATTCAGCTTAGTAAATATTTAATATATTTGATCCAACCTCTCCTCAAATAAAAAAAGAATTAACAGTAACATTGTTACTAGTGTTTACCCTATTTACCTGTTCAATGTTCATTCCCCCCCTCTCGTCTTCATGATCGAAACAGATGTATCAGTTATCACCAATTACAGTTGCTACCTTAGTACTATTAAAAATGGGTCAAGGTCACAGACAAATAATATACCCAGACACTCAACCTCCAGGTTAAAATGGTTGCGCTCCTTTTGCCAGCTTGAGTCCTTCAACACTAGGATCGCTGTGGTTAGTCCTATCATCACCCAGCAGTGACACTAGCGCAGTCCGGTGTTGAAGGACTCAAGCTGACAAAAGGAGCGCAGCAAAACACCCGCAAGGTTGAAAGTATGTTTCTTACTTGTCTGTGGTCAAGGTTAGGTTTGTCGACAGTTGATGTGAAATAAACCACCTAAAACTAATTTAGAGATGGGTGGTATCCAATTGTTCCCGAATTTCAAATCTGAATACTAATCTTGTTAAGTATTAGAGATAACTTTCCTGCATTGGTATGATTTTTTGTTTTTAAATCCTGATTTTTTTCCTTATTTGTTGGTGAAATGTTATGAAATATTGTTGCTAGGACTGTACAGTAATAATATTACAAACCGAACCAATAGTAAGCACTGTGATGGTTATAAAAAAAATCCATATTTTTAATTTTAAATATATATATAGTTTTAATCTTGAATATGCATTTTTCTAGAATTTTTAATATATATGGGATTCAATGAATCGAATACGTAACACTTAAAAAAATAGCATTTTATGGAAATGTATTAAATCTTTTAATTATTTGTCCTAATTTTTTAAAAAATGATATTTCCAATTATTTCTTGATTAGCTTATATTCCAAACTATGGAAAACGAAAAATGACTAATGGTTTTTTTCTCTCACCCGTTCACGCATTTTATTTGCGCTAATTGGGTAGGAGTTAAGAAGATAAAATTTAGATAAAAGGTACCAGAATGTGTGTGGAAAAGGAGGCGTAAACCATTTGGGAATAAACACCCTCAGTATACCCAGTTGGGATACGAGCCCTAAGCTTCCAGTCACCAGAAAAATTAAACCAGATGAACTTGACGTTTACCCGTTTCGGTGGCCACATGGTCTAAAGTAAATCTCGTGTTAGACTATACTCCTGAGGTACGGGAAGATCGGGGTTCGGTCCTTGTTGGGTGTATTGAGGGTGGTTTTCCTAAATGATTATAATCTCCCTCCACACAAATTCGGGTGCACTTTATTTAAATTAAATCATCCTAATCCTTAACATTTTAATGGGATTACTGTTTAAATATAAGCGTACAATCCGAATGGGTAGTAAGACGTGGTGCTAAAAAAATACTTGACGTTTAGTTATCATGTTCAGCGAACGATGTGGATATTTCTTATGTAGAAATCAATCTAATAATAAAACTAGAAGGTATATTAATAATCACGGACAGACAGACACACATAAACTTCATATTCTGGAATTAGGCCTTTATCTTCAGCATTTTACTATAAAGTGGGGGAGGGGGTAAGGAGACACTAATTAAGGGCTGTGTTTTTGCAGTTTTTACAACAAACACTTTTTGACAAAATAAATAAAATATATCTCCAGTAGATATGTTAATTTAATTTTCTCCACTCCTGGCAATATCAACAGATCTTGTATATCTGTCATGGGTATAGCGGACTTGAACAGGACTTTTTATTGGGAGTAAATATCCTAGTTAAATGGCGCAGTGCTTATGACAGATATTCATCAACTGTTGATATTACCAAATGTAGGAAATTAAAATTTTATACGTTTTATATGTATATTAGGTGACCTGGTGGTCTAGGGGTAAGGTGTCAGACTTCTATGCTGGCGGCCAGGGTTCAATCCTCGGTTCCGGCAAAGATTTATCTGATTACCAAACCCTTCCTTCACCTCTGACAAGACATCTTGTGAATGTGAGGAATGCCAGGTCTCCACCGTGGTTCGGATTCCACGTTAAACTGTAGGTCCTCCATTTCATCTCACAATCACCCTACCATTACACATTAGCGTAAGTGCGTATAACCCGAACGGGTAGTAAAACGTGGTGCTAATAATAATAATAATATATGTATATTTTTGAAAAAAATAAAAAGTTAATCAAAAAGTGGCTACCTACTCCTTGTGATTATATTGGGTTTTAAAAGTAGTCCTAGTTTGTATTTTTTTAAACAAATTAACAAGTTTGTGAAAGCTATGAAGGTCTTGGCAGCGCTAATTACCGATCAATCAGTGACTCTCCGTGCTGACTCCCCCTACCCCCAACCAGTAAGGGGGGTGGGGGTACAAAACTCCCCTTCCCCCTCGAGAAACTATTTAAACTTTATATGTTTCAATTTAACGCCTGGTTAGACTCGTTTCAATCATGAACTGGAAATACACTTTTATTTTTAATTAGTTCAGACCCCCCCTCCATTTATTTACCCCTCCCATCTCTTATTGACGGTCGGGGGGGGGGGGTAACACAGGCCTTCACAGGACAGGCAGAGGCTTTGTGTGAGTCATTGGTCTGCATCTTACTACCCGTCCCGGATACCCCTATCTATATTTAAACTAACAAGGTAGTGATAAGGAAGGTCGAATTATGTAATAATTGTACCAATATCTGTATTTATGAAGACTGTAAAACCACCACTATCACACCCAGCCAGGAGTCGAACCCTCCTCCTTTTCCTCCACTGGCAGGCTAGATAAGAATATATCTATGTATTTATTCTCGTGTCTAACAATGAGGTCAAAGTTATATGTCAGGGAGGTAAGAGTTTGACCCCTAGTTCCGGTGTACTAGACTAATATTAGAGGTCCAAGGTCGGATCATTAAGGTGAGATAACCTTTTGGGCAACATTCAATCAATTAACAGGAGATAACGTAGACAAGAGGACTGTTTATCTTGCCACCATCTAATAATACCATCGGTCAGACGCTACAGCGCTGGACGTTAGAGGGCTTACATGGGGTAACCCCCCTCCCCCAATGATCTCCTAATATGGGAACAATCACACTGTGAAAAAAAAACATGAAATATTATATTTGGAAAATTTAAAACCCATGTTTGGAACATTGAATAAATAATGAAGGTAGCTTTTAATATTAATTTTAGATTTAATTCTGCTATAAATTATTTGTTTTATTCATTTGGCAGTGAGTTACTTTTATTTTAATACTTTACCTAATAAGTTAGTCTGTAACGGAACCAAACTAGGGCACTTATGGCGGACAATTATTATCTTTACTTCTTTTAACACCCAATCTATCAATTTATTCAAAGCGTTAGGATTTGGGAGGATGGCATGCAGTAAGCTCACCCAGCATTAGCGTGGAGAGAGGATGGGAAAACCACAGCTATAAATAATCCCCGAAATAATCCAGTCAACCACGGGAGTGACGTGTCATACCACGTGACCACCGAAGCTTATAAACAAGTATCGGTAAGTTCGGTAGAAGCAGTTCCTACCTAAATTATCCTCTGAAGAAGTGGTGTGTCCTGCAGCAAGGATCAGCAACAGCAGCAAGGACCTGGAAGACATCTTTCCCCAGGACACGACTTGAGGTGTCCTTGTTAAACCCTTATTTTCATGGCACAAGATTGAACACTGATCTAAGAGAGAAAACACTTTTCCTGAACGCCGAACACAAAAGCAAGAGGAATTTATTGAACACTAGAGGAACACAATCTTGAACGACACTGGTTCGAATACCGACACTGACATTTAAATAGACATCGGAACTGTGAACATTAATAATGGTTTCTTTTAAATGTTTCTTCACACTAATATGTTCGGGATTAAACAACTTGAAAAATTAAAACCTTATTCGTAAATCGCAATGTTCTCATCGACAAAACATGTTCGGTTTTCATAATTCAAATCGAAATTGACTTTCAAGAGCTATGTAACAAACTTAGCTTGGGGTGGAACTAAATAGTGACTAAGGGGCAATTTACATAAAAGTTTCTCATTTTGAATACTCACAATTTAAAGGAATCCTTTATTATTTTTAAAAGTTTTTAGAAACACTTGTTTTAAATATTTTTATCATTTAATTTTTTAAATGTGTTTTATTGAAAATGATTTTTTTAATAGTTTGGTTAATTTTTTTTTTTATTTATGCAACAAAAGTTCTCTAACTTGTTTTTAGATCGCTTTAAGACATCCAAGGTCTCTCCCTAAACGCCATCACCCCTTTACGAGAGGCCCGGTTTGGGAGCGGGTGGTAACTTGGTGACGTCAGTGATAGAGGGAGAGAGAACAGGATGTGGTTTGTCGAGATTCTCTCTCGTGTCTCGGACACACGCTGACCCGACCCGCAGCGTCACTGGCTGGAACAGACGCCCGGCGTCTCTCTCCGCGTCCCGGCGGAACGGAGCAGCGTGGTTCAGCGCGTCGCCGCGCGAGAGCAGCACTCGTCGGATGAGCCCACTTCTGGCACCAATCGGTTTGGGAACGGCTGTACTTATTTAATTGTGGTAATCGGTGCACACTTTCTAAACACCCAGATTATATCAACACATACCCACATCGGTGTTTGCTTCCTCAAACTCGTGTTTGATTGAATTCTCGTTGACGGAGATATTGAAGTTTGAATCACTGTCAGGTGTATAGAGGGTTTTGTTCTAAATTGCATCTCATGCCTCCTCCATGTAACCTCGGGTACATTTCCTACATATTCTACCTTCCCCATCGCTAGTAAATCGGAGAGATGAAAGTGTGTATATATCCCAAATTGATACTAGATATGTGGTGTATGGACGCTTTTAATACAGAGCTCTCAATATCATAAGAAAGTGTTCGAGGTCTCTATAAAAATATCGAGATGCACAAAGATCACATGTCGCAACAGTTGCTGAGATTTACTACAAACCTTTGTTTTGAACAAGAAACAAATTTGACTCTGAATTTTTCACCTCGATACGACGGTTAATCATAGTAATTGTAATAATATTAATAATACTCTAAAACTATACTATAAACATTTACATAGATACAAATATAAACTTCTTTTCGTTCCTAACCAAACATATAAGATACTCTTTCAATGTCTCAGACTATTTTTTAGTGGATTTATGACCATATTAACTTTATTTATGTACTCGCCTGATGGTTGGGCAAGATAAACAGACCTTCGTAAAGCTCTACAAGAGTCCTTGGCATGGCCATTTATGCGTCGAATATCAATTAGTGTCAAAACCTAAAAAGCAATAATAGATAATTATGTATCTGTTTATTTTACAAACAAAAAACTGTATTGAATCAGTTGTCATAACCCTTGTTCATTATGACCATGATTTAAATAATGATTATCTTATCTTACTAATATTATAAATACGAAAGTTTGTATGTTTGAATGTTTGTTACTCAATCACGCCAAAACTGCTGAACGGATTCGGTTGAAACTTTGTACGTTGGTAGAGTATGTCCTGGAATAACAAATAGGATCATTACGAACCTTTGATTTTACATTAAGTTTACAATACTAGTGTATAAACTTTTCGTATAAAAGATATATAATATAATATTTCGTAGTAATATAAATATATATTATTTAAGTTATCAATTTTTTTTTTTAAGTTTAGTTAAAGATTAAAAGAGTTTATCAATTATTGTGGGCGAAGCCGCGGTGGGTAAAAGTTAGTCTAGGAATAAAGTAATTAATGTAATAGCAAAATAGAAATTAATTTCACTTTTCACACGTACTTCACGTTTTACTAGCCTCACGGGATGATTAGAATTTATAATAATAGGAGGAATGGAGGCGGGAGCTATAATTTAGAGGAAGCTATTGAGCATTAGGTTGGAAAGAGGGTGGTAAAACATTTCTCTGACAAACCACTCAAGTACACCTGCTTGGTATTAGAAGCCCAAAATATATTACTCTACCAGTAAATCAAATAAGGGGATGCTGACTACTTGGTTTATGTGGCCACCAGTGTGGGTGAGATAACATGTTACATAACACCAACTCCGTTATTTGGTCAGAGAAACAGGTTGTGTGTGGATGCTTTTACATAACAATGACACGTGGGCTTATGTGGTCATTTCGCCACCAGGTGGCAAAGAGATTTGTGGTTATTCTTGGGAGTGGTTAGTGAAGTGGTTAGCGGTGGTTCACATGAAAACACTGGCCTGTTCTTGTTATGAAACGGTTACTATTAGTTCTGTGAACAGTAGACCTCGCTCCATGTTATGTTCGTTATTACAGTCCTACTGGTAGTTACTAGTAATTAGAAATACCTACTTAATTTCTCCCGAAATTTGAAGTCAATAATTTTCCTTGATAATCAAATTATACAGCAAACAGAAAATAGTATATTCAATAGTAGGCTCACATTTTATAATTAGATAATAGCTTTTTTAACAGGGTTTAATATTTAATTATCACAATAGATGTGTCAACATATATTTATAAATACCCTATATTCCTCGTAAATACTAGGTCATAGACAAACATACACCAAGATGGTTTTAGTAAAGATAAAAATTGCTCTCTAGTGTCACCAAACCAGCTTTCACAAAGTTAGGTTCAGGTAGCAAGTGTCCCCCCACCCCCACACGCTCCAATAAACCAAACCCTTCAAACGTGCTTACTCAAAATGCACATCCGAAATTCCCTTAAGGTGTAGTGTCTGTATACCTTGTCTGTGTGCTAGGCTGAGTGTCTGATCTACACCTTGTTTGTATCCTAAACTGAGTGTCTGGTGTTTCTTTAGCTGTGTCCTAGGTTCATGAATATCCCAGCCATATCTAGTTAAAATTGCTCCACACATTTGGCGGTTATATTGGAACAGACAGAATAAATACAAACAAGTGAGTTAAAACAGGAGCTAGCTCCACTTGTACAACAGGTTTTTAATGGCCAAACACACCCCACAGAAAACATTTAACTTAGGTATGCAATACACCTGGAGCAAGACGTTGCATCTTGGTGTGAAGATTTTCATGTATTTGACTTTTTGTAATAAACAGTGGATTTGAATCTAAATTAAACCGTTTTACTATATTTAAAACAATAAAACAACAAAATAGAGAAAATATTTAAATCTGAGGAAACAAACTTATTCTAATGAAGAATGTAAGTAACTGATACTTGAAACGTTTTCTGTTTCGTACGAGATCCCGTGAGATGGGCCGATAGGCAGGGCATTTAGTAAGAAATAATCCGACACAATACTACGTACAGTAGTTTATCAATAAGGGCCGGTCTTATGACTCCTGGATGGATAATAATCTGGCCGATAGAAATTTTTGATCTGACCGATAAATTAAAAGTGTGTCTTATGACCACAAGATAGAATTTATATGCCAGATAAAATGTATTTATCCATCACGTTTTTATCGGTAGGTTTAATTACTTGATAACTTTTATCTGAAAGTTAAAATTGGCTTTGTCATAGAGACGGGTTGTTTTTCCATGAGGTTTCGCCTACCAGAATCTGTTTTTAGTTTAAAATCGTGGTTTGCATGTTTAGTAAGCACAGGCCTGGGCTCAAACTATATATAAAGTTAGAACTTTTAATTCATACTTTTATAAAAACTCACAAGCTATTTGTAGGGTTATAGTTTATAAGAACAACTTATTTAAATGTGAGTACAATAAATGAAATTTTGTAAACGTTGTACTAAACTATTGACCACATTTTGGCAAACACCAAAATTAATAGTTGAAGACAAATTTGCTTCTGCGCTCACGTGACGCCATCTGTTTACTCGCACTCGTTTAGCCGCCATTATTTAACAAATGTTGAGCGTTGAAGCCACCAGCCAGTTTGTATCGGTAGCAGCAGGGTTTATACGCATGCGCGCGCACCAGTAAAATCAATATCAGCATTGAGTTTTCTGCACAAAAATATATCTATCTTACAGATAGCTATCTGGCTGATAAATTCAGTTCATAATACGCGTAAAATATTAAAGTGGCTGATAACTTTTATCTGGTCGCTAACTTTAACATCCCGATAACAATATTTATCCGGTGGTCATAAGTCTACTATAGCTAGGTAACAACTTGTTTTAACTCGACTATCAGTAAGCTACCCCTAAATAATAGTGTCATAAAAACTCTCCAATATAAATGAAGATCAAAATTGCTATAGCAATTATTTAAAAGATTTAAAACCGTTCCCAGATACCTATTTTGAAGAATAAAAGATAATTTAAATCATTTTCAGATTTTTTTTTAATTTTGAAAAATCAATCACTTGCAAGCTACCCTTAATTTTAGGGCTAGAATCAAAATCCCCTTTTCTCTCTCTGAGGTATGATCATAAAAAATGTTAATAACAAGTTTGAATGTAATCTATTAAACCATGTTATCTGTAGCTCCACATGCAGAGGACAGACAGTGACATCCAACTAAATCTCCGAGGAGATCCCCCGAGGGGCTTTCTAACTACACCGCCTGTAGGCTCTGTGGACTTTCGCGGTGCAACCACTGGTCCGTCGGGACATAGCCCAAGGTCAATAAGTGCCATTCCGGGTAAATGGGCACCAGAAAAAAAAACGGTACCAGCCCTTCCATACGGGTCTACCTTGGTAACTTGAGGGGGGGGGGAAACCTCCACTGGGAGGAGTTGGGTCCTCCTAGTGATTGCCCAATCACGAGGAAGTCAGGAGCTCATCCTCCGAACAGCTCTCTCCTCACCATCTTATACCGAGTAACAGTTCCTTCATTCTCCCACACACCATCTTTGCTTCCTCACCATCTGTTGAGACCGGTTGTCTGGAGTGCCCCAGCGGGGACCTCGAGGAGGTACCCTGACCAGCTATCCCCGCTAAACGGGTATGCACTACCAACCACTGAGTGCATGTCAAGAAGCCTCGCTCCTCACACACGGGGGTCTTAGCTATTCCGGACTCCAACGTCCGCCACATTGCCCAGGAGCCGCCCGTGGAGGCGCCCCGACAGGATTCTTAGAGATCTGTCGGTACCGACAGGTGACAGAGACAGTCTAGTTCTTGTGCATATGAAACATGCGTGGGCCCAGAGCGCGTCCCAATCTCCATACACCGGTCCGGTTACTTACGACTGAGCACCGCGACCCCCACAGAGGACAGACAAACAGAATTGTGAGACTCACTTTTTGTGTTCGGGATCACATAAACATCAAGATCTGTCATGATATCCAAGTAAAAAACTTGCACCACCACAAAACTTTCTCTTTGAGAAATTTAAATATATTTAAATAAATATCAAACAACAGTACAATAGAAACTGCGTATAGTTTTTCTTGAAAAAACGTTTGGAAAAAAAAATATATATATATATAAACCTATATATAAATATATATGTATATAAATTGTAGGCCCAGTTTTCAAAAAAAAAAGGGGGGGGGGGAGATTGCACGTTTTGTTTTACCCAGTATCTACCACGTGTGTGATTGTTCACGCAAAGTAGGCTTGATGTTTATATTCCTCGGCTCTTATGATTTAAGCACAGAAATAATATGAAAATATCCTTGGATACTTTTTTTATGTCCCAAATGTTTAAGATCTAACAGTGCACATGCGTGAGAAATATTTTAAAAACAAAATTCAGACCTAAAGTTTGAAAACGTATTTATTTATATTTTGCCACATCCTCACGAGTGAGTCATCGACCAGGTCATTGCCTGTGTCGCTGCCAGCGGAGAGGGTGGACACTACTCTCGTCACTGAGCCGCCGAGAACCTTCACTAAAACTCCTTGGCGGCCTCTTCAAAGTCATCCTTCTCGCGTTTAGGTCGGTGACCTCCCCAAGAAGAGCAACGTCCAAGGGAGGAGCACTGATGCACCCTAGTCCTCCCCCCCCTCCCCCACATTCCCCTAAGGGTGGGATGATCCGGATCAGGCCTGATACCCAGGGAGGGGAGAATTAACTTCTCCCCCTTACCAGTATACACTGGTGTGACCAGCACCTGGGACTCGTGCCTCCCACCTATCCAGGGTGGTACCCGATCTATTTACATCCACTCACAGAAGCGACCTTGCATTTTCCCATGTGTGAGGGAACGGGATTACGCTCATTGCGCGTGGGAAAGTAACCCCCCACTACTCGTGCGTACTAGTGGAGGCACCTATGTTCCGGCCCCATGCACTACTAACTGTCCGGGTCAGCACCGGAGCTCCAAAACGTCTCTCTGCATTAACGGCGAAACCCAGGGGCCGGGACCCCACCGGACTGCCAACGCCATCCCTCGTCAGCGATTAAGGCCCGTTGACACGGTGTTAGTGGACTAATGCAAGTTTAGTGGTATTAGCTTACTAACATGTTAGTTGTGTTGACACGTATTTTTCACTTGCATTAGTAGCGCTTTTAAAAACATGGCTGAAAATGAAGAGTGGTGATAACTGGTCTTTCTATTGGAGCCTTTTTTTTTATCACTGCGTCTCATTTCTCGTTCGAGCTATTTATACGCATATACTAATTACGCTTATGTGTTAGGAGCTAGTAAGGGTGAATTTAGAATAAGTATGGGCGGCCACATAAATTACAATTTCTTAGTAACGCAATTTATCATAATTAGTTTACCTATTTAATAAAAATTGTTTTATATAGCCAACATAAAAATTTTAGTGATTAGTGTGTCTCCTATTTCTTAGTTCCTTAATACATTAAAATATATTTTAGTTGATCCTAAATAATTATTAAATTGTTTTACTTGATTTGTTAACTTATTTAGCATATATGTTAAATAAAATTAAACTCAAATAAGGTCAATAAATTCCAATACAACTAAACTGGGTAGGGCATTTTTTTAAATAGGTCCAACCCAGATTTTTTCAGCACTGTTTTAAATGTTGGTATACTAATAACAAAATATCTTGCTAAATTCTAGCTAGACCTAAAAAATAAAAAAAATAAATAGTAGGCCTTAATTAATTTGTTGGGCATTTTTTTAAATAGGCCTAACGCCGGTTTTTTAAACTCTGTTTTAAATTTTGGTATACTAATAACAAAATAATTTGTTAAATGCTAGCTTGCTAGGCCTAAAATATTCCTTAAAAATAATAATTCATTAATTTGTAGATTGGTTTAAATATAGACTATCTGGTTTGCTATACGATAATAATATTAAATTATGTATCTACTAAAGATTCCAAAGCATTACTACAAGTGTTTGATGTGTGTGGGCTGAACATTTATAATTAAAACTTATAAAGATTGGTTAAAGTGTCAAATATGGAGATTGGAAAACGCGCCGATGATTTCGCGTGAAAAACACCGGCCATTCATACCTTACTTGCCGATAACGCGAATATTATGTTGCCGGAACTAATCACGGTACTACAAAGTGTTATTATATTTTGTGATCGTATATAAAAAAAATTACACATTCCACGTTGAGTGGTAGGAAATAATGGTTTGTTAAAATTATTGATACCATTTGTTTACCGATATTAAATAATATCTCTCACAAGGATCATTTGTAAAATTTACGTGGGTATAAAATTTTATTTTGGAAACTTCTAGAGAATATGTACACCTGATATAACTTTACAATACCCTATAGTGCAATATCCCTCCCATTCTTATTTTTATAAATTCGGTGCTTAAAATTGCACAAAAACTCATTCTTTTCATAACATTCCACAAATAAGTGTCCCCCGCACAACCAGTTCTTCAGTTGCCGCCATTTTGGATTGTCTACTTGCATTAGTAAAGTTGGAAGGTGACCAACTTTTTCAGTTGCAAGTGGACTTGCATGTTAGTAGCTTGCTTGTCTGTTTACACGGTGCAAGCTGTGCGCGCGCAGCCAAATTAGTGGACTTGCATTAGTCAACTAACACCGTGTCAACGGGCCTTTAAGCTTTCTGCCTCACGTAGTCCAACCCATTTCTGGGCCGGTGCTACGAGCGGAGCTCACGACGTGGGCTTTCAGCCCAGCCCTGTGTACTCCAATGGAGGCATACCAGTTCACAGGGCTACCCCGAGCACCTGGAGGTAACCGATGTAATCATCAGTCTCTCTGGCACTGGAACAACTATATTTCAGGGATATCTACCCTCCAAACCATGCCAAACTACCGAAATAGAGGAAAACTACGGGCTGCCGGGGTATCAACAAGCGTCAAACCCGCCTCGGTGGCGTAGTTAGCTAACGCGCTAGTTGCGTGTTGAGCTAGACTGCTGAGGATGGGGAGATCGAGGTTCGAATCTCGGTCGGGTGAACTGGGGGTGGTTTTTTCTAAATGTTTTTCCACTTTTCCTTCACGCAATTGCGGGTTCACTTCCTCTAATTTAAACCTACCCGATTCCTAATCCATTAGCGTAATTAGTACTTAGGCGTATAACCCGAATGGGTAGTAAAACGTGGTACTAAATTAAAAAATTAAAAAAGCGTCAACCTTTCACTCCGCCAATGAAGTAGAGCGTATCAATTTCAAACATAAAAAGTGAAAATGCTATTCATTTTCAAAGATTCGTGATATTTAAGGACATTATAACGTAAAGTTTGTTGGATCTATTCTGTCAAGGTCGTTCACGTATAGTTTAAATAACTGGACTGTTTTCTTTATGTTGGTGTTGAAAACAGGTTTTAGTTTGATTCCCAGATTAGTCACTTATATAACACAGCTGTTTGTAGAGTGGGGTTAATAGGCAAGTTAAGGTTACAGGAACGTTATGGAGACCCAAGCTCGATGTTTCCTAACATTCTACTAGAGGATCTTTTATTTTTTATTGTTGATACATTGAACTCCAGACAGCAAGTGACCTCTTATATTATTATTATTATTATTAGCACCGCGTCTTACTACCCGTTCGGGTTATACGCACTTACGCTAATGTGTAATGGTAGGGTGATTGTGAGATGAAATGAAGGACCTACAGTTTAACGTGGAATCCGAACCACGGTGGGGCCTGGCATTCCACACATTCACAAGATGTCTTGTCAGGGGTGTAGGATGGGTTTGGAAAGCAGATAAATCTGTGCCGGGACCGAGGATTGAACCCCGGCCGCCAGCACAGAAGTCTGACACCTTACCCCTAGACCACCAGGTCACCTTGACCTCTTATAAAAGGCTGGTTTGAATCCCAGCTAGAACATCTCGTTGGTTTTTTTTACGTATCGATAAAAAGACAGTTCTATCATATAATACTCCAACTTGTGTTCGAAACAAAACACATTATTTTAAAGTCTGGTAGCGTCTCAATAGATTCCCATTCATGGAATTGAGAAGTCATTCGTGGAGTGTACCCGTCGGAGCGTTGAGGAGTTTTGCACACGTCCATAAATTTCAAGTTATTTAATAAATATGTTGTTAATTCAAAATAAGGTTCACGTATAAATTGAGTTGAAGCACATCTGCATATCCCTATAAGAATAAAATTGATGGAAGTTTTATCATTTAAAAAAATGTTTAAATTAGCTCATTTTAAACTACTTTTACATGCAATTTCACAGTTCTGATACTAATGAGAATAGTTAGGTTATGTAGACATAGATCTAGTCTTCCTCATTTACATTCTGAAATAAACGAGGATAGTGTTAACTTAACGTAATTTAACGTAACGTTCACTTAAAGTTAACTTAACTTATGTGTGATCACGATTCACTTAACTTAACGTAACAACTCGAGCCAAACATTATGCATTCTCGAGTATGATCTATGGTTTTGTACTATTTGTAAAGTGATGATCTGTGAATGTTTACAGTTTTCTATCGCTATAATAAATATCTATTATTTAACTTTTTTGATAAATTTAGTTCCCTATTTTGTTTCAATATCCGATCACTAGAACTTACGCTAAAGAGTAAACATTGGTCATAATACCAACAAATGAATTACTAAATAGCCCTGTTGACGTCACTCACATAGTGGTTGGCTGGCTAGATTACGTGATACCCTTCAAGTAACGTAAAGTAAAGTAAAGTAAAAGACCTCCCAAGACATATCTTACGATAAGTTAACTGCAAGTCAACGTTAAGATAAGTGCATTGTGATCGCTTACATTTAAAGACACGAGGAGGTCCTTTACGTTAAGCTACGTTAAGTTACGTTAAGTTAACGTTAAGTTGATTGTGATCCCGGCATAAGTACGAGGATATGTTCCTTCAAGTAAACTCTGCCCGAAGATTCGCATAAGACGCTCCAAGTTGTAATATATTCCAAGTAAACCAGAGTCTTGATCAGGGATTGGTCAGCCTGGCCCCTCCCTCTCCGTGATACTGGATGGAATATAGTAAGCGAGTGTGCTTGCTCCGATCTATCGTAAGGATTCTATCACTTGTCTCAGTTCAGACCGGTCTACAGGCAGACACTGGTCTGCCCCGGGCAGCCAGGACAACTCACAGGACGAGGGGAAGACCGATCGACTCAGTAACTCGTGACCGGAGACATGGTTTGCGTCGCCTTCAGGGGTAAGGTTGACAACAGCTCATACGTACACTTTCTAACAACGCTGAAAATATAACCAAAATATATTAATTTGTAATGAGCATGTTTACCAACTGGGATCTAGATTCAACTAGAATATATCGTAAAAATATATATATAATATATATATATATATATATATATATATATATATATATATAAATAATCCTAATCTGAACCTTTTTTTAGGATTCTTATTCTATTCTAAATTCCTAATCATGTTATTTAAATGTAGGATTGGTTTCAAAAATTTCAAATACAAATACGTTTCATTTTAGAATTATGTTTAATATAATTAAACATCAAAATTGTAAATAATTTAATTTAGATCAATTATATTTGTTTTACTTTCTTTCTATCATCGCGTCTAGATACCTGTTCAGGTTGTACGCCTATGTACTGATTACTCTAATGAGTTAGGGCTGAGGAAGGTTGAAATTGTAGAGGAAGTGTATCCAAATTTGCGTCAATGGAGAGGGGAGAACCACTTATTATGTCATCACCAGTCTAATATATATCAAGAGTGACGCCTTAGACCATGCAGCCACTGAATCATGTTACTTGCTTTTGAATTTCATAAAAATTATATTTATAGACATTTATAATATGTTATATTCTTTAAATTGAAAAATTACACCAATTTAGATGCGGCTATAACCGAAATTAATAAATATAATAGCTTGGTTATTTAATACATCATTTATATATATTTACATTTATTGCCTAATATTATATTTGGATTTTATAGCACTTAATTTTAAATATTTGATTCGGATTTCATTCGAATTAGTAATAAAATATCTTGATTTGATTCTAAATTGAAAACCATCTAATGTACACTCACAGGACCAACGAAAATTGAACAGTATTTTGATACAATTCAAAATATCTAATTCCAATATTGAGCGAGACTTAAAATAGTTGAGAGGAGATTACATTGACGAGCATTACTCTAAGGAGCCCGTCTACCAAAGAGTTGAGATGCGTCACAGATAGAATTTATCGCGTTATTTAACCAGTGGTTTGTAATTTTAAAATATGTTTCACGACAAAATGAAGGATTAAAACTTATATTTTAGATTTGACAATTTAACAAAAGCATGTAACGATAGTTCAACTCCTTTGTACCGCGTTTTATCCGAAACGTCTCAGTTCTGAGATAAGAGTTCAAGGTCATAAACACAGATCCAGCTTTCATCAAACAAAATATAGTCTTTTTTTTAAACACATTCACAACAACTAATATAATTTAAGATTGTTTTAGTGATTTTGAAGAAACAAATCTGTCATTTACATAAGACATACAGTAGTGTTAGGATGTTTATCTGCCCTTAATAATATCTGTCAGGCTTAAAATACAATGGTATGTGCCTTTTATTTTATGGAACTACTTCTCTATTCTGTACAAGCTTATACTCCCTTTCGAGCTTCACCTATATCAACCCTTTGTAATAAACATTAAATAAAATTTCTTATCTGAAGGTAAAGAGGAAAACACTCTGGCATTTCTCAAATATCAAAAAATTACTTATTTGTTAGAGGAAGGCTAAATCTAGAGTCCTTTTTTGATCAATTCTAGTCTCATAGCTGCACAAATATTTTTTTGCAAATTTGTTGATGATCAAATTTTCACACATTCTTTTCAAAACCTAGTGTTGTTAAGGGGGAAAAAACGCCCTGTTGGAATCTCTCAACTTTATTTTGGTGGGAGCCATATTTTGAAATAACGCATCTTATTATTAAATAGTGCGCTAAAGATAACCTTTGCTTGGCAATTTCTCACTTATCTTAAAGCGGCCCCATTAAGACGCAATGTAAGGAAACGTTAATTAAGGTCAAATATGCTTGCAATTTTATAACAAAAACACTTTAGGCTAAAACACATAAACTATAGCTCCATTAGATGCGTTTAGTATAATTTCTCTACACTTGCTAATATCAACAGTTGTTGAATATCACTCAAGGATATTAAGTGGAACCATAACAGGACATATTTCCTTCACTTTGTAAAAGAAACTACTCCACAGTTTCAAAAGTTTTAAATTTTCTTTCCTCAGAGATAAAATTTCATAGAATCAAATTGTCAAGTATTCAAAATAAATATTTTGCACCAAATAAAACCTTGAAAGTAATCATTTATTTTATAGACAAAAGTAAATTATTACATTTTAAAATGAGCATTTTATGATTTTTACCAATAGACTGCCCAAGTTGAATGCAATATTGTTACAAAGGCTTATGGTATCTTAACAAACACCTTCATCTTTTAAGTTTAGGAAAAGTGAATGTCAAATTAGTACTGAAATTTTGTGATTCAAGTCCTAAATAAATTTGGCTTAAATAATGAAATTTATTTACTAACAGCTACTTTTATTTCAATTTGTCAATAATTTCAAAACCACCACAATGAATTCACCAAATGTAAAGGATTTAAAGAAATTCTTGAATCAACTAAATAATCATAGAACCATTGATAATAGTTCAACAGGTGGGTCTACCAAGGAAACACCAGAGGTTCTCTGACAGAACCATGGTAGGTTGGAACCTCACGATACTACACTGAGGAATTCAAACAGAAACATTCCGTTAACACTGAGAGGTAGCAGTCTTACCTTCACTCATTACACTATGGTCTTCTCTTTACGATGCACCATAGTGAGACCAACAAGGTAGCAGTCTTACCTTGACTCATTACACTATGGTCTTCTCTTTACGATGCACCATAGTGAGACTCAAGCAAGGTAGCAGTCTTACCTTGACCAATTACACTATGGTCTTCTCTTACGATCACCATATGAACAAGCAGTAGCAGTTACTGACCATTTACAGTCTTCTCTTACGATGCACCATAGTGAACAAGCAAGGTAGCAGTCTTACCTTGACCAATTACACTATGTTCTTCTCTTTACAATGCACCATAGTGAGACCAAGCAAGGTAGCAGTCTTACCTTTGACCAATTACACTATGGTCTTCTCTTTACGATGCACCATGGTGGAATCAGCAAGGTAAGGTAAGTTATCTCGTGTCGTTTTCAATTAATCATTTCAATTATTCATTATTCATGAAAATGAAAATTAATTAATTTATTCACACGTGTCATTAATCATTATGATCATGACGAGACTGATCAACCACAGGTTTCATTTATAGAAATAGCACCGTTTAAAATTAATGCGGGCTGCTGTTCGTGAAATATGTGTTTAATCATCGCACGAATTTTAAAATATATTAAATAAAAAGAAGCATATATAATCGTGTCAACAGACTGGCTTGTCCAGAAGTCAACACGAGTCTAAACTGGAAAACAATTGGGGATTAAATCCAATACAAGGTTGCAAGTGGTCACAGAGTAACGTGGAATTTAAATAAATCTTTACACTAAAAGAAAAATGAATTCAGTAATTCTTGTACGTGTTCTCAATGTTAATTTGGTTTTCATTTTTCAATAATGACCATTAAGATTGAAGAAAAGTAGACCTGATTTCACTTTTAATGAAAGCTTTAAATAACGATTCAGTCTAATGAAATGAGTGTTCTTATGTTCATTTTGTATTCATTTCCAATGAATCATTGAAAATGGCACGTGAGAGCTCACCTTAAGCTTGGTAATTTTAAAGATAAAAGTAAAGTAGATACTGTATATTCTCCTTTGCAAAATTCAGACATTAAAAGATAGGTTTGGATGACATAAGAAGACAAAATAACTTTTAATGAAATCTGACAGTAGCCTCTTACCATTTTTAGAAAATACTGATAATCTAGGACAAGTTGGACTGAAAGAAAATTGTTCTCATATTAATTTTGAAAAGCGTGATCAAGTTTTAACTAATACATGCCTGTTCTAATATAGTTGGATTATTCAGGTTGTTATTGACATTTGAATAACACAGTAATAAAAATCAATCAAATGATTTAATATAACCTGATTCGATCTTAGAAATTAGTCAAGACACTTAATGTATGTAGTTTTCAGTGTATAGATCCCGAATTTATAAATAATATAATGCCCACTTTTATCGTAGTTGATAAGTTGTTTGCTGAAAACTCAGATAACGTTTGTAACTGAATGAAACATTAAACTTGACTTCAGAGAAAGTTTGTAACTGATTGAAACATTAAACTTGACTTCAGATAAAGTGTTAACTGATTGAAACATGAAACTTGACTTCAGAGAAAGTTTTAACTGATTGAAACCTGAAACTTGACTTCAGAGAAAGTTTGTAACTGATCGAAACACTAAACTTGACTTCAGAGAAAGTTTTAACTGATTGAAACACTAAACTTGACTTCAGAGAAAGTTTGTAACTGATTGAAACATTAAACTTGACTTCAGAGAAAGTTTGTAACTGATTGAAACATTAAACTTGACTTCAGAGAAAGTTTGTAACTGAATAAAACATGAAACTTGACTTCAGAGAAATGTATCTTGAACATAAAGTATAGGAGAATGGAAACAGAAATTAATATTATAATTTTGCATATTAGATGAATGGATGTAAATTAAACCCGCTTCAGTGATCACATGGTTTAGGGCTTCATTCTAACAACAGGCTGGATTGCTGGAGACGGTAAGATCAGGGTTATAACCTCAGTCGGGTATGCTGAGAATATTTTTTTTTCCAAAATATGTTCTCACTCTACTTCCAACCAAATGCTGGTACTTGTCTTCTAAATTCTATCTGTTGTAAGCCTATATTCACCAATACGGAACTGCCTTCTTGAGCTAGCTATAATATTGTTTACAAAATATATATTTTAAACATACTGTAATTATAATAAATTAATTAATGTTTATGATTTTCTTTTTTTCACTCACTTGTTAAACATTCTTATTTTATTACAAAACTATACACGTAGGGCTTGTATGTAATTATATATAATAGATTGTTGGTAACAAATGTTCAATTTTAATATGAAGGACCTTATCTAAAAGATAAAAATGTTACTAGTTCTATTTTAATATACTTGCTTTGAGCACGTGACCACAGTAAGACTGTTGAGTTTTGTGCGAGGGACACTGCCCCCTTAAGGAGCACGATAGGTCTACCAACACACACCCAGCAAGCAACAATTGGTCGTGTCTTTAACTAGAATGTTTAGTTAAAGTAATATTTACTTACCTTGTTTTGTGATCCTTGTCTACAAAGTGATGATAACAAAGAGACTAAACTTCAAATTTCCTCCTCATTTATGTACTGGATATATTATTGGCATTACCAGTGGTGCAACCAGAATTATTTGCAAGGGGCAATGTCTTATTAAGTAACCTAGGTATTATTTCTGTAGCTTTATGTGTAAAGTGGTATAAATATTGATTATTAAGTCGTAAGTCTGGTTGTAACATTAATTACAAGCATTTTACACATATCAGTCACTTATAATTTACTATAGTTATACTCAATAGCTTTTAAGTTATTTATTATTCATATATAGAGCATCTTTCTGGGATATAAAAGTCAGCATTTAAGTATACATGACACTTGATAAATATAATATACTGTATATATATACAACTTTTATGCCCAAACGGACCAAAAGACGCGTAGTATCTAAGGATAAGGTAATTACAATACAATTTCCATGAGGAGGCCACCATCCGACATCTAGAAAAGTTACTGGAACTACTGTAATAGTAATAATCTTAGCTGACAGCTAGAGAAGTCACTAAATTTAGGTTCACTTATTCATACGTTAATTCATTTTATCTGCAGCTGTCACTATTAATAGATATCAATGCATATAAAAATGATAATATAGTAAAGAGTTATCAACATGTTGACTGTAAAGAAATAGTATGCATGTTTTTTTAAAATATAAAATGCCCATCCAATGAAACTTGAACTGTTCAATGGATTTTGTCCCGCCATAAGAGTGTGAGTAGTCTCTGACCTAGTATGAGCACATTTCATGACGTCACAGTATCACCGGTGTTGGTAAATCTGCGCAGATATAAAAACTATTAACCTCCGATATTTATATATATTTTCCCATCTTTTGACTGTAATTGTGACGCCATAATAATAAAAAAGCGGCAACGCGCGCGTGTGTGTGTCTCAGAACTTATGTAACATGTTCCATAAAGTGTGAGGTCATATGAGGTCAAACACGATACAAGAGTTCGTGACACTCGCACTATCTTCTCTGGAAGGATTATATTGTATTCCGCAGACTTATCATGACACACACATGAACTGTATTCAACGAAATTAAAAATAAGCTAATTAGTTAAAGAGGGTATTCTGACGAACAACATGACCCACACATTTCACAAGTCACTCACATAATATCGAGGACAATCTAGACAAGTGCTCTCTAAAACCGGATTCACACAAAGTGTATCTATCGTCTCGGATAATTTCAAAAGTTAAAAAAAAAACTACCTTAAAACCTATTGAGTACAACTATAATAAGTTATACATCACTGTATCCCTTGCATAAAATTAAACAGAATCTTACTAGCTCGCACTTGTGGTCACGTGATCAAAGACAGTCAGTTTTTCTGGTGATGGAGTCTCTGTAAAATAATAATAATAATAATAGCACCGCGTCTTACTACCCGTTCGGGTTATACGCTTTAAGTACTAATTACGCTAATGGATAAGGAATTGGGAAGGTTGAATTAGAGGAAGTGAACCCGCATTTGCGTGGAAGGAGAGTGGAAAACCATTTAGGAAACCACCCCCACCACCCCCAGTTCACCCGACCGAGATTCGAACCTCGATCTCCCCGTCCTCAGCAGTAGAGCTCTACACGACAAGCGCGTTAGCTAACTAAGTCACCGAGGCTGATGAGTCTCTGTAGTTGGCCTAAAGTCACTTGGCCTAGTGTTTAGGCTAGTACCCGGCTTGATCACCAGTCTTAGGGTAACATTATGTTAAACTCCCTGACGTCAGAGCACAATCTACTTGAAGAGAAATATAACAACACTGAGATATTTCTTATTATAATAGCAGTTCTGAAGCTTCAAAACCACTCATTATGTTAGTTCCACGTATTACTACTTGTTTGGGCTATAAACACTGAATGTTATGTTGTAACCCTTTTAAAAAAATCTACTTTATTTGTTTGAGGAATAATATATGTTTCTAACTCCCTATCTTGCTATTAGGACAGCAACATTTTGGGTCAAACGTTGTGTAAAATGAATCAAATTTAGCTCTAAGCTACATGATTTGTTAATATTTAAATTATAAAACTTAGAGTATAATATATGGCTACTAAATGTGATATGGGAATCGATCTCAGTACATTTGGCTTAGCGCACCATTGCTCTACCACTGAGCTATCCAGGTATCATCCCGTCCTCAGGGTCATTCTTCACTGCTAGTTTAAGGCAGAGTCTGTGATGGAAGTGTTACCACCACCTGCACCAGTGACTCGAGAGTGGCTTTATGATGACGTCAGTACAATTAAAGCGAATAACATGTACGAAAGTGAACACTTGTTCGACTACTAGAAGTTTGGCGGATGGAAATAATCTTTTAGGTTAAGAATCAAGTATCATATTAGCTAATTAATCCCCAAAAATCAATTGTACACACGTTAGCGTTATTCCATTAAGATATAATATGTTTTAACTTCTACCCAAGAGACATTTTGGCGCGAAACATATTTCTAACTAGCAAACCACGTGTGAAAATAACGCGGGATTCTTGGACGTCTACGACGAACCTCCAGCACCTCCCCTCCTTAGGACCGGCCAACCAAAAACTCCTGACAGCTTCTGTCGACCTGTCTGTCCCACGGCCGTGCGGAATGCAAACAGCGCCAACCTGGCGTTGGGTTACGTAACTAACATCTGCTACGAGAGTTTATTTTTATTTATTTTCTCAGCAACAAAAATCTACCGGGACACACGAGCCTATTTTTTATAGCATTAATTCCGTACAGGATGCGTTGGTGCAATCTCCGCACGTGGTGACCATTATAGGGATATTTTATAACAGGACAAGCACCACAGCCAGACCCCAGATTGATAATTCATTACTTGATACTTAATGAAAATTGGGGAGGTGGGAGGATCTAAAACAATTTTCAGCAGGATCAATCAAGAACATTGTTCATGATGGTATCTTCTGCATCTTACTACCCATACATATATTTACTTTATGGTATAGGGACGAGGAAGGAAATGTATACGTATTTATATTAGAACTTCGATCGTCCGGACTAATTAAGACCTAAATTAGTCCGTATAGTCGAAAACCCGACTAAACGATCTTAAGGTAAGCGCCCATTTGAGCGCAAGGACGGAACGGAAAGTGCAACTAATGTGTAGCATTATTTGTCACCAAGATGGCACCCACTGGGTCTGTACCACCCGCAATGAACTCTCCGCCGTTCCGCCATTCGACAAAAAGTCCGAGCGAGGGAATTAAGATCAAGGGCGGTCCGGAATTGTTGGCGTCATCTTCAACCGGATCAGGAAATAACGTATGGTGGGTGTTCGCCAAACATAAGTATCTTCCTGTTGATGTCGTGAACCAGAATCGTCGTTTCTTACATTTTCTTCTCTCCTCTTTAATTAAAATGCAGCTAATAGTAACAAATTCTTCCTCGCTTTCCATATTTAAATAATACGGTGAAATAAACCTCACACAAGCACAATTATAAACATGAAACGAATCTAACAATAACAGAAATGCAAACAGTACTTTCTTGAGTACGCAAACTTGAAGCTCACCTTCTGGCTCGAGAGCAGCTGAGCGAACTGAGTCTCCATCCACGGCGTCAGTGCGGATAGTGGGTGCACCCCCCCCCCCTTCCCCAAAATGTGCGGTCCATGCCGTACCTACCCAGTGGGTGCTTACCTTTATAGGAAAAAATATGATCTTACACTAACACACTTCATTATTTCTTATTTTTTTATTTGGCACCGCGTCTTACTACCCGTTCGGGTTATACGTTTTAAGTACTAATTACACTAATGGACTAGGAATTGGGAAGGTTGAATTAGAGGAAGTGAACCCGCATTTGCATGGAGGGGGAGTGGAAAACAATTTAGGAAAAAACCACCCGCAGTTCACCCGACCAAGATTCGAACCTCGATCTCCCCGTCCTCGGTAGTCTAGTTCAACATAACTAGCCCATTAGCTAACAACGCCACCAAGACGGGTAACAGACTTTATTGAAAATATAGTACTAAAAAGCATATAACGTATGTACTAACATGTACTTACAGCACATCATAAAACGAGTAAATTATGTACTGTATATATGTATTTATTATACACAGCAACATAGAAATAAAACTTTGAACCTTATTAAAAGCAATTACATACCATACATAAAATTCTGAAAAGTTAGGATATTAAAGTATTATTTTGTCCGAATTTAACGAAAACTACAACTGCGCTCTTAATCCGGATAGCCAGTCATCCGTTCTACTGTACTTGGAGGGACCATTTAAAAAAAAAACATTTTAATGAAGTTAATATTCTTGCCTTCCCAACCAAAGCTGGCAATTAAATGAGCTAAGATTACAGCTAAACAAGTTGTATGACGTAACATGGAAACAAGAGTAAGCATATTGTCAAAGCATGTGTGATAAGAGTTAGGCACCTTTCAGACGAACGCGCGTGAGCTGAAGCTCAGTACAGAAATAACCTTGTTTCAAGTTGAGGGTGTTGGGGAGGGATACGTAGTCTTCTTCGATACATTTATTGAAGAGATTCGACTAGGGCCAGCATTCTGGGACACCAGCTGTGATGATTATAGTAATCGAAACAAGAAAACTACGGGCTGGTTGGAAATATGACATATATCAACACACATGCGGAAATAATTGAAAAACTTAACATATCGTATTCGTCAGACTTCTGTGCTGGGGTTCCGGTGTTCAATCCTCAGTACCGGCAGAGATTTATCTGATTACCAAACCCTTCCTTCACCTCTGACAAGACGTGTATTAATCACAACTTGTGAATGTGGGGAATGCCAGGCCTCCGCCATGGTTCGGATTCCACGTTAAACTGTAGGTCCTCCATTTTCATATCACAATCACCCTACCATTACACATTAGCATAAGTGCGTACAACCCGAACGGGTAGTAAGACGCGGTGCTAATAGTAATAATATTAACATCGTATTCTATACGTTCATTAAAAAGTGTATAAAAACCACCATTCTCCAAACTTGTACCCACAGTTTTCTATTTTATTTTATTTTCTAATTTTGACTGCAAGAGTTAACATTATAGCCTCTTCTGGTTCAAGCATTCTAGAACACTGAGTGACCAGCACCTGCGTTTTCTTCAGCTCGTGTGAACTGAATGTATCATCTCTCGTGAACCAGCTCACGCGCGTGCTCGTCTGAAAGGGGCCTTAGGATACGGGCCACGCTTGCAACATGGTCGCCGCGTTTTATGACCAGTTATTATGGCACTAAGGTGTGAAGATGTGTCATTAGCCGTAGTAGTATATAGTTATTTGAAGAAGAAACGTAAATATATATAATATGGTGTCCACCCCATTAATATGCAGAGACGTACTTATGGACAGACTTCTAAAAAACCTGAGAACACCCCTCTATTTAATTATAATGTTTGAATGTGGTTAATGCCAGGCCACTACCGTGGTTCGGATTCCACGTTAAACTGTAGGTCCTTCATTTCATCTCACAATCACCCTACCATTACACATTAGCGTAAGTGCGTACAACCCGAACGGGTAGTAAGACGCGGTGCTAATAATTATAATAATAATAATAATTATTATTATTATTATTATTATAATGTTTTCAATGTCACGTATAGGATGCAATTTATCGCTATGTTCATGGTATTTTAAAAAATATTATTTACAAAGTGGAATTAATTACTATTATTGGAAACAACCTTTGCACTCCAAGCCCTTGCCAAGCATTTCAATCTATTGTTAGTTTGTATACTGTATTTGGTCTGATTTCATTATTTTATTTATGCTAATTAAAGAAGTTTTTACCTTGTTAATTTAGATATCATATTCTGAAAATTGAAAAATGACACCTGGGCCTTCCCTCCACTGTTGCAAATGCAACCTCTATCCAGAGCTTGGATTAACATCCCTGTTTGCATAGTCTAGATGTTTCGAATTACACAGTGGCGATCATTTATAAATAGCTCGGTATCAAACATTGCTAAGTACCGTACTCTACCAAGTGTCAAACTCCAGTTGGGTGGGAAATACTGGGTGGTTTGCATGAAAGTTAGTGATAATTCTTAGTGGAGGAGCTTATTGGTCGACATTTTAACCTAGGATGACGCAAGCAAACCCACACAAGTGTCCAGTGTTCTCGTGACAGGCTGCGACACGAACGCAAGTGTGGCCAACCTCCATAAGAAATAAAGGCGAGCGTTTCTGTCGTTGCGACCTGAAAAACTCTCTCATGAAAGCGTTTTAAAATCTTTCACTGGTCGCCAAGGGTGGCCACCCTCATAAGAATCAATGCAATACACTTCTGCGATCTGGTCGCCGTCGAATCATACTAGATGGCTTTGTTGGCGTTTCCACTGATCTGATGCGGTTATACTTCTACCAAACAACCCCCTCACCTCCCCCCTCCCCCTTCGTCGACTTGAATATTTAGATAATGAGCTAGCTCAGAGGAATTGTTCCGGACCCTAAAACGCAAGGTCTGTGTTTGAATGGTTTGACTCCGGGAAATGTACATTTGAAGTGGCTTTTTCAACACTACTATTCGTAAGTTATGTCGCATTTCTTCATCATTATAATCCTAGTCTCCAAGCCCTTAGATTGATATGTTTTTTAAGTCAACAGTTAAAAGAATTTATTTGTTTTAACGTTGTCAATATTTTATGCTAGTCGTTTGGAAGAGGTTTTACCAGAGTTAGTTCACGCATTGAAAATTCATCTCAAGGCCGACTAACCGGTATAGTTACAAAACTAAAATCGAACAAAAAACCATATAAAGTGTGCTTTTCTGTAAGCTTCATTATAACAACAGTGAAAGTGAACTCGGATTAAAGGTTTTTTTAATTGTGCTAACCACACGAACTAGGTGTTATCCGTGAAGCAAGACATAAAAAAGGCTCGTGTAAGCAGGGCTTTAGTATCACTCCAACAGAGACTCCGGTTTTCCCAACAAACATTAAATTTAAAAGCTGGAAATATTCCTTTTTTTTTAATTATCATCAATGTTGGATGAAGGTCTTTGCACGAGTTAATTACCAGTTGCTGTCAAGATAACAACCGACAAATATGACAACATTGTATAAGACTCTCTAGCAAATGGAAAACATTGTATAACACTCTCTAGCAAATGGAAAACATTGTATAAGACTATCTGGAAAATGGAAAACATTGTATAACACTCTCTAGCAAATGGAAAACATTGTATAACACTCTCTAGCAAATGGAAAACATTATATAAGACTCTCTGGCAAATGGAAAACATTGTATAACACTTTCTGGCAAATGGAAAACATTGTATAACACTCTCTAGCAAATGGAAAACATTGTATAACACTCTCTAGCAAATGGAAAACATTGTATAACACTCTCTAGCAAATGGAAAACATTATATAAGACTCTCTGGCAAATGGAAAACATTATATAAGACTCTCTGGAAAATGGAAAACATTATATAACACTCTCTAGCAAATGGAAAACATTGTATAACACTCTCTAGCAAATGGAAAACATTGTATAAGACTATCTGGAAAATGGAAAACATTGTATAACACTCTCTAGCAAATCGAAAACATTGTATAAGACTCTCTAGCAAATGGAAAACATTATATAAGACTCTCTGGCAAATGGAAAACATTGTATAAGACTATCTGGAAAATGGAAAACATTATATAACACTCTCTAGCAAATGGAAAACATTGTATAACACTTTCTAGCAAATGGAAAACATTGTATAAGACTATCTGGAAAATGGAAAACATTGTATAACACTCTCTAGCAAATGGAAAACATTGTATAACACTCTCTAGCAAATGGAAAACATTGTATAACACTCTCTAACAAATGGAAAACATTGTATAACACTCTCTAGCAAATGGAAAACATTATATAAGACTCTCTGGCAAATGGAAAACATTATATAAGACTCTCTGGCAAATGGAAAACATTGTATAACACTCTCTAGCAAATGGAAAACATTATATAAGACTCTCTGGCAAATGGAAAAGATTATATAAGACTCTCTGGCAAATGGAAAACATTGTATAACACTTTCTGGCAAATGGAAAACATTGTATAAGACTATCTGGAAAATGGAAAACATTATATAAGACTCTCTGGCAAATGGAAAACATTGTATAACACTTTCTGGCAAATGGAAAACATTGTATAACACTTTCTGGCAAATGGAAAACATTGTATAACACTTTCTGGCAAATGGAAAACATTGTATAACACTTTCTGGCAAATGGAAAACATTGTATAACACTTTCTAGCAAATGGAAAACATTGTATAAGACTATCTGGAAAATGGAAAACATTATATAAGACTCTCTGGCAAATGGAAAACATTGTATAACACTTTCTGGCAAATGGAAAACATTGTATAACACTTTCTAGCAAATGGAAAACATTGTATAAGACTATCTGGAAAATGGAAAACATTATATAAGACTCTCTGGCAAATGGAAAACATTGTATAACACTTTCTGGCAAATGGAAAACATTGTATAACACTTTCTGGCAAATGGAAAACATTGTATAACACTTTCTGGCAAATGGAAAACATTGTATAAGACTATCTGGAAAATGGAAAAGATTATATAAGACTCTCTGGCAAATGGAAAACATTGTATAACACTTTCTGGCAAATGGAAAACATTGTATAACACTTTCTGGCAAATGGAAAACATTGTATAACACTTTCTGGCAAATGGAAAACATTGTATAACACTTTCTGGCAAATGGAAAACATTGTATAAGACTATCTGGAAAATGGAAAACATTATATAAGACTCTCTGGCAAATGGAAAACATTGTATAACACTTTCTGGCAAATGGAAAACATTGTATAACACTTTCTAGCAAATGGAAAACATTGTATAAGACTATCTGGAAAATGGAAAACATTATATAAGACTCTCTGGCAAATGGAAAACATTGTATAACACTTTCTGGCAAATGGAAAACATTGTATAACACTTTCTGGCAAATGGAAAACATTGTATAACACTTTCTGGCAAATGGAAAACATTGTATAAGACTATCTGGAAAATGGAAAAGATTATATAAGACTCTCTGGCAAATGGAAAACATTGTATAACACTTTCTGGCAAATGGAAAACATTGTATAACACTTTCTGGCAAATGGAAAACATTGTATAACACTTTCTGGCAAATGGAAAACATTGTATAACACTTTCTGGCAAATGGAAAACATTGTATAACACTTTCTAGCAAATGGAAAACATTGTATAAGACTATCTGGAAAATGGAAAACATTGTATAACACTTTCTGGCAAATGGAAAACATTGTATAAGACTATCTGGAAAATGGAAAACATTGTATAACACTTTCTGGCAAATGGAAAACATTGTATAACACTTTCTGGCAAATGGAAAACATTGTATAAGACTATCTGGAAAATGGAAAACATTATATAAGACTCTCTGGCAAATGGAAAAGATTATATAAGACTCTCTGGCAAATGGAAAACATTGTATAACACTTTCTGGCAAATGGAAAACATTGTATAACACTTTCTAGCAAATGGAAAACATTGTATAAGACTATCTGGAAAATGGAAAAACATTGTATAACACTCTCTAGCAAATGGAAAACATTGTATAACACTCTCTAGCAAATGGAAAACATTGTATAACACTCTCTAAGAAATGGAAAACATTGTATAACACTCTCTAGCAAATGGAAAACATTATATAAGACTCTCTGGAAAATGGAAAACATTGTATAACACTTTCTGGCAAATGGAAACATTATATAAGACTCTCTGGCAAATGGAAAACATTGTATAACACTCTCTAGCAAATGGAAAACATTATATAAGACTCTCTGGCAAATGGAAAAGATTATATAAGACTCTCTGGCAAATGGAAAACATTGTATAACACTTTCTGGCAAATGGAAAACATTGTATAAACACTTTCTGGCAAATGGAAACATTATATAAGACTCTCTGGCAAATGGAAAACATTATATAAGACTCTCTGGAAAATGGAAAACATTGTATAACACTTTCTGGCAAATGGAAAACATTATATAAGACTCTCTGGCAAATGGAAAACATTATATAAGACTCTCTGGCAAATGGAAAACATTATATAAGACTATCTGGCAAATGGAAAACATTATATAAGACTCTCTGGCAAATGTAAAACATTATATAAGACTCTCTGGCAAATCGAAAACATTGTATAAGACTCTCTGGAAAATGAAAACATTGTATAAGACTATCTGGCAAATGGAAAACATTGTATAAGACTTTCTGGCAAATGAAAACATTGTATAAGACTATCTGGCAAATGAAAACATTGTATAAAACTCTCTGGCAAATGAAAACATTGTATAAGACTATCTGGCAAATGGAAAACATTGTATAAGACTTTCTGGCAAATGAAAACATTGTATAAGACTATCTGGCAAATGAAAACATTGTATAAAACTCTCTGGCAAATGAAAACATTGTATAAGACTATCTGACAAATGAAAACATTGTATAAGACTTTCTGACAAATGAAAACATTGTATAAGACTTTCTGGCAAATGAAAACATTGTATAAGACTATCTGACAAATGAAAACATTGTAAAAAACTCTCTGGCAAATGAAAACATTGTATAAGACTTTCTGGCAAATGAAAACATTGTATAAGACTATCTGACAAATGAAAACATTGTATAAAACTCTCTGGCAAATGAAAACATTGTATAAGACTATCTGACAAATGAAAACATTGTATAAAACTCTCTGCCAAATGAAAACCTTGTATAAAACATATGTGTTGGTAAAAACTTTCATCCTTATTCAAACACTGGTGTTTGGTAGCCTACTTCCTTTCTTTTCCCGGGAGAGCAACACACTCCTGGAAGATAATATCCCATATTTCACAGATCGTATCCCGGCGAGGTACGTCCTGTGCCTCATGTTGTTCCTCTATATTTCACAGATCATGTCCCGGTGAGGTACTCCTGTGCCTCATGCTGTTCCTCTATATTTCACAGATCGTATCCCGGCGAGGTACGTCCTGTGCCTCATGTTGTTCTTTGGCTCCATGGTGACCTTCCTCCTGCGGGTCAACATCAACATGGCTATTGTCGCGATGGTAGCGAGAGGAGCCACCGAGGATGTGATTAGTCCGTCAAGCGGAGCATGTGCACATGTCCCGTCAACCATAAACCTGACATCTATCAGCAACACGACAGTACAGGTCTGTAGCAAGCAGGGGACTACCTTACAACCTTCAACACGACAGTACAGGTCTGCAACGGGCTGGGGACTACCTTACAACCTTCAACACGACAGTGCAGGTCTGCAACGGGCTGGGGACTACCTTACAACCTTCAACGCGACAGTACAGGTCTGTAACAGGCTGGGAACTACCTTACAACCTTCAACACGACAGTACAGGTCTGCAACGGGCTGGGGACTACCTTACAACCTTCTACACGACAGTACAGGTCTGTAACAGGCTTGGGACTACCTTACAACCTTCAACACGACAGTACAGGCCTGCAACGGGCTGGGGACTACCTTACAACCTTCTACACGATAGTACAGGTCTGTAACAGGCTTGGGACTACCTTACAACCTTCAACACGACAGTACAGGTCTGTAACAGGCTTGGGACTACCTTACAACCTTCAACACGACAGTACAGGCCTGTAACGGGCTGGGGACTACCTTACAACCTTCAACACGACAGTACAGGCCTGCAACGGGCTGGGGACTACCTTACAACCTTCAACACGACAGTAAAGGTCTGTAGCAGGCTGGGGACTACCTTACAACCTTCAACACGACAGTACAGGTCTGCATTAGGCTGGGGACTACCTTACAACCTTCTACATGATAGTACAGGTCTGTAACAGGCTTGGGACTACCTTACAAACTTCAACACGACAGTACAGGTCTGCAACGGCTGGGGACTACCTTACAACCTTCAACACGACAGTACAGGTCTGTATCAGACCACCTCTATACTAATGTCAACTTTTTCTCACAACTGATCATGTTCTATTTAGGGTTTGTGACGTCCTAGCATTGGTTAGAATGGAAAAGAACAGTTCTCTTAAAGGGTGAAGGGATGGCTATTTTTAGACTGCAGTCCTCCGATATAACCTGAAGGTACTAAACGTTGGGAATTCTGGAGAGTTGGGGGTCTGAAACTATTTATTTGAAAAGAGGTAATACAAATTATTACACTAGAGTTGTTATGTTTTAAATTGATACGTTAAACTTACTACCGACGTAGTCTAAGGGAGTATGGATACAGAAGGTAAGTTGGGAGTATGTTACGCACCAGTTTTAGCTTGGTTTTTATTCGTCAGGAATTTGTATAGCAAATGCCAAGTAAATATTTGTAAATCTCTGTACTCACCAAATTATGTTCTTTCAGGAACCAACTGAAGAGGGCGGTGAGTTCATCTGGGACGATATGCAGCAGTCTTCATCTTGGGCTCCTTCTTCTGGGGCTACCTCCTCTTCCAAGTCCCGGGGGGCTTCTCGCCGAGGTTTACGGCCCCAAGGTGGTATTAGGAGGTTCGGTGTTCATCAATGGGGCCCTCTCCGTGCTGCTACCTCTCGCCACCAGGCAGCACTGGTATCTACTGCTCGTCATACGAGCGATGCAAGGAGTGGCCCAGGTGAGCATGTATTTGTGATCTCTTTAGGATGCCTGGAGGATGGTCTTTTCCTTTCCACTCAACATCCCCTTTTCCACTCAACATCCCCCTTTCCACTCAACATCCACTTTCCACTCAACATCCCCACTTTCCACTCAACATCCCCCTTTCCACTCAACATCCCCCTTTCCACTCAACATCCCCCTTTCCACTCAACATCCCTTTTCCACTCGCCATCTCCCTTTTCACTCAACATCCACTTTCCACTCGCCATCTCCCTTTCCACTCAACATCCCCCTTTCCACTCAACATCCCCCTTTCCATCAACATCCCCCTTTCCACTCAACATCCCCCTTTCCACTCAACATCCCCTTTCCACTCACATCCCCTTTCCACTCTCCCCTTTCCACTCAACATCCCCTTTCCACTCACATCCCCCTTTCCACTCAACATCCCCCTTTCCACTCAACATCCCCCTTTCCACTCAATATCCCCTTTTCCACTCGCCATCTCCCTTTACCCTCACCATCTCCCTTTTCATTCACCATCTCCCCTCCCTCAAATCATAACCTCCTTGACGCTCTTGTCCAATGTTGTGGTTATGTTCCCACAGGGGGCTCAGTACCCGGTCCTGAGCGCTGCAGTGGTGCGGTGGGTGCCCTTGGAGGAGAGAGCCAGGTTCGTCTCCTTTGCAGTGCAAGGTATTTCACAGGTATTCTAGAAAGCTACAAGCTCTGCCAGACTGAACATAACAACGTCCTCCGTGCAGTCGGCCCACCAAATAGTGTCGAGGATTAAACTACAGTCCAATTTTAACATTAAGGGCCGTTTAGAAAATACAAATATACTTTTATTACGGTCAACATGTTAATATATTATTATTTTTATTTTATTTTGTTGATAACATCAGATAAACAGTGACAGCTGCAGATCACTCCACTTGACGTATGAATACGTGAAAGTGGATCTAGTAATTTTTCCATCTGTCAGGTATGTTTTTTCTTGGTGGGCCATTGTTGTTTCTTACTCTTTTTTTATAACAAAATAGATATGTCTACTTTATCTCAAGTAACAACCATATAAAATATGTGTTAGCCCTAAACAGAAAATTTGCATTAGATTTCACCCATTTAATGATGTTTTTGTACATTTCAATAATTCACAGGGTGACCTGATGGTCTAGGGGTAAGGTGTCGGACTTCTGTGCTGAGGGCCCGGGGTTCAATCCTCGGTCCTGGCAGAGATTTATCTGAATACCAAACCCTTCCTTCACCTCTGACAAGACGTGTATTAATCACAACTTGTGAATGTGGGGAATGCCAGGCCTCCACCGTGGTTCGGATTCCATGTTAAACTGTAGGTCCTTCATTTTATCTCACAATCACCCTACCATTACACATTGCATAAGTGCGTATAACCCGAATGGGTAGTAAGACGCCATGCTAATAATAATATTAATGCACAGGCGAAACTTATCTGAATATAAAAATATGTCATCTAAATGATTTATATATGAAAACACGTTATATTTTAGAGATAAAATATTAGTATTCGATAGTGAATAAATGTATTTTACCAAATAAACTTAGCATGCTAATATAAATACATAAATATAGGATATTTTATCTAATTTCAACAAACACAAACGCACAATATCGCTAATAGAAAGGATGTGCAACATATTTTTGTTTCATTTGTTTGCATCCTAATGTCCTCGACTTGTTGGTGGCCTAATTCACTTGTCAACTTAGTCAGTATTTATTTCTCACATTTTGAACAACACCCTGTCTAACTGGTGCTCTTGAGTGATAGCGATTAATTAACATTACAATATGTTAATCTAAGGTTAGCAAGCTCAATCCGAGTAATTTAATACAGCCATCAAGTTGGGACCGGTTTTTGTACCAATAGCGGTGCAAACAAGATTATTATTTAATATACTAGATGTTATTACTTGAAAACACATACTTTACAAGCATACTTCCTTAAGATGCTTAGAATAGTCACTTTAAAAGGAAATAAGGACCTTAAGTGGTCATACTAAAAAAAATCCTATAGTTTTGTTGGTACAAAATGGTGTTAGGTCAAAATTAAGAAGTTACTCGCACCGCCTAAACGGTGTATCCTATAAGAGAAATATATATAGCATATATATATATTTTTGTGAGTTAAATTTCGTTATGTGTTTTGCTTTATTTGTGCTATGTGATTTTTAAGCGAGATTTTTACAAAAAAAAAACTTACTTTTGGCACTATTTTTCCAAGATGGTGGCCAAATCTGGGGAGTGGAGGGGTGACCAATTAATATGTTGTTAACGACCCTTTTAAGAAGACAGTGAAATCGGTTCCAACATTCTCTAAATTTTATTGGATCCCCTTGTTGACTGGTCCTAGTCGTAATCAGGCCTGTTTTTATAAACGGGCAGACTGGACAGATGCCCAGGGGTGCACAATCTTGGTGACGCCGGTCTAAGTCGAGCAAGGAATATCTGGGATGTGGTGGCTTAATATAATCAGATTTAGTAAGATGCGCCCCCTGCTCTGCTATCAAGCTTACACTTCTCCCAGAGCACCACAGACCATAAAAATTGACCTGATTGTGGTGAGTAAGTAAACTAATATAGTTCTATCAATACTTGAGTAACCAGAATTCCGTCAAACTTCCCCAAGGGAAGGGGCCGAATAATGTTTGGACACCCTGTATATCTCATGACCGTATCGTCTCGTGACTATTCACCCTTTTCATACTGCGCTCCGCTGTTGTGCACAGGTGCGTCCCTAGGGACGGTGCTGGCCCTACCCCTGTGTGGGGTGGTGGTGTCTACCTGGGGGTGGGAGGCGGTGTTCTAGGGAGTGGCCTCATCGCCGCCGCCTGGTGCCTTGCCTGGGCAGGTCTCGTGTTTGACTCCCCTGACCAGCATCCCAGGATCTCGCGCAAGGAATGTCTCTACCTACGTGACCACTTGCCTTGCACCCCACCTGGCGTGAGTTTATGGAACAACTCTTTGGCTTTGTAGACCCGTTTTCAATGTTAAAATGATGGGGGCGGGGGGGTAATCAGGGTTTGAATCCTGGACAGGTGTGCTGAAGGTGGTTTCCCTAAAACAGTCCGTTCACGCAAATATGGGTACATTTCCTCCTACTCTACCTTCTTACACATAAACCTCTATAGTAACACATATTCTTATATCCTGAAAGGGTTAATGGTGTACCTGTATCCAGTGGCGTAATGTGGACCTGTGAAATGTCCACATATGGTCGCAACCTCCACGTCTTACCGGAATACATACATGAGTGATATTTGGGATACGGAAGGTAAAGTTTAGAGAAAATTAACCTGAATTTTAATCTAGTTAAAAACCACCCTTAAGATATCCTCTCTGGATTCGAGTTTCGACCTTCTCCTCACCGGAAAAAAAAACATACTATAAGACGAGCCTGATGTATTTTGTGACGTGTCTGCTGATGCGGGTCACTCGTTATTTCCGTGAGTGTGTGTTGTAGCGACTGCCAGTGCCGTGGAGACGTGTGTGGACCAGCCGTCAGTTCCTGATAGCGTGTGTGGCAGCTTTGGGCAACGACTGGGGATTCCACACACTCATCACTTTGGGACCCAAATACATGAAGGAGAACCTTGGCTTCGACCTGGAGCAGGTAACAACCCCCCCCCCCCCTTGCCCTATCAGTTCCCAGTGACGACAACAAGGGTTTGGATTAAAAACAATATAATTTATTGCACCAAAATATACAACGTGAAACATAGAGGATGGCCCATGGAAAAGTAGTCCGCCTCCTATATCCAGCAGACGCCTCACTCTGAATTGGAGGAGGTCAATCCCCTCCACCCATATTGTGACGTGAAGAATGAGTCGATAAAGCTTTATACAAGAAGTTCACTTGCTCATTCTTCATGTCACAATTATGAGTGGAAGGGATTGACCTCCTCCAATTCAGAGTGAGGCGCCTGCTGGATATAGGAGGCGGGCTACTTTTCCTTGGGCCACCCTGTACAATGACAAGTGACATGAATGTGGTAGCTTACCTTATAAATGGTACTTAAACTCACACAACCACTGACATTCACATACTAATTTGAAGGTAGTGCGTGATGAATATCACCTCTGAGGTAACTGCAGGTCATATCTTCGCTCTCTCTCAGTTGACTGTTGCCAAATCTCCTCGCTTTGAGCTATGTCTTACGGTGGTGAGCTGGAGTAAGAAGAAACCACTGGCAACATCGCTGTACCAGCGTTGTAAAATCTCCCTCATATTTAAGGGAAGACTGATCAAATTAAAAGCAGAGAATGGCAACTCTGTTTCCAAATAGTAACCAAACGGTTTCCTCAATGATGATATTCACCGTAACAACAAAACAAAAACAGAAGCAATTAAAGGTGAACTTTGAAACAACATGCAACCGTTCAAGCTGCGTTAAATAAATACTCTTGCAGTTCTACAAACTAGGTCAACTCCGGGTTTTCTAATCACACTGATATTCATATATTTACTGCAAAACAGCTACCAACAAAATTACTAACACTAAATTTTAAGATATGGTTACAGTTTTGAAATATTTAATTTTAGAAAGCTTACTTACAATTTAAGTTTGAGGTCAAAAGTGAAAGTACAGTAAAATAAATTTCTCCCTAGATTTTTTAATTCCTGCAAAACATTCCAATAGGCCTATATGTTTAATGCAAATGTTGTCTATCTCCACATCAACTAAAAGTAATCCCATGGAGGGGTATGACGTGATAGTAGGTGAACAGAGGGAGTGTGTGACCCTTGCGAATACCCGGCCTTTGGTGTAGTTCTCCCAAGTGGTGCGTCACCATCTCATAGCTATAGATATACATGGATCTAGGTCAGCGGTTCCTAAATCGTGGTGCGTACAATTCTTCCTGTTGGTACGCCGTGAGAAACCAAACAAATTAAAGTGGTAAAAAATTAAGGTATCCTCAAATCTTATAATAATTTCAGTCAAGTCCAACCAACAGGAAAATAGATTCAAACAGTGGCTGTAAGGGTGTGTGTGTATGTGTTGTGTGTGTGTGTGTGTGTGTGTGTGTGTGTGGTGTGTGTGGTGTGTGTGTGTGTGTGTGTGTGTGTGTGAATATATATGTGTATTTTTTATAGTTTTTTGACATGTGTGCACTATTATACATATTGATTGAGTAGACATGTTAAATAATAATAAAAAAAAAACCGCGACTGTGTGAATGTTGTTTATCTCTGGGCACAATTAAAAATGTACCTAAATAGTATTTGGGGCATCTATTGAGAAGGGAGAGGGCAATTGTAAGACAGGTGTACCTAGAAGAACCAAAGGGAAGAAGGCCCCTGGGGTGATGGGATGACTTTGGAGCACTGGGACGTAAATGAGACTAGTCCTGTCAACAGGACGTCGTGCAAGAGGCTGAAGATAGAGGCTCTGAACAGACTGCGGTAAATATGGCCAGATAGGTGAGTTAAATAGTAACTATTTGGAATTATCTTGATGGTGCTCCGAATTATGGAAATTGTTGGGGTAATGCACCGTTCGAAAAGTTTGGGAGCCGCTGATCAAGGTGAAATTAGGGTTGACATTTTCCGCCGTCAGCGCGTGTTTACTTGAGTGACGTCACTCTCTTCCATCCTCAGTAACAAAGTGGTCTATGACCGATACCACATTCCCCCATTTAACCATCGTCAAGACAAACACATCTTCCCTCCGTCCACCCACCATTAATTCTCTCCACCAGACATCCTCCCTAACAACATCGTATCCTTCTATCTTTCCTTTCATCGTTTAATACCTCCTGAAATCCTTTCTACCATCCTTTCTTTTAACCTTTCTTGCGTACTTCCTTGCTTCCTTCATTCTTCTATCCTTACTTCTATTATTATTTATATCCTTTCATCCTTTCAACCAATTGTATCCTTCCTTCCATCCTTCATTCTGTCCTTCTGTCCATTCTTCCTTTGATACTACTTTACATTCATCCTTCCCTTCTTTCTTTCTCCCGTCCACCCTTACCTCCACCCATCAAACATTCCAGCCAGCCAGCCATCCATCCTTCTTTCTTTCTCCCGTCCACCCTTACCTCCACTCGTCAAACATTCCAGCCATCCATCCTTCCCTTCTTTCTTTCTCCCGTTCACCCTTACCTCCACTCGTCAAACATTCCAGCCATCCATCCTTCCCTTCTTTCTTTCTCCCGTCCACCCTTACCTCCACTCGTCAAACATTCCAGCCATCCATCCTTCCCTTCTTTCTTTCTCCCGTCCACCCTTACCTCCACTCGTCAAACATTCCAGCCATCCATCCTTCCCTTCTTTCTTTCTCCCGTCCACCCTTACCTCCACTCGTCAAACATTCCAGCCATCCATTCTTCCCTTCTTTCTTTCTCCCGTCCACCCTTACCTCCACTCGTCAAACATTCCAGCCATCCATCCTTCCCTTCTTTCTTTCTCCCGTCCACCCTTACCTCCACTCGTCAAACATTCCAGCCATCCATTCTTCCCTTCTTTCTTTCTCCCGTCCACCCTTACCTCCACTCGTCAAACATTCCAGCCATCCATCCTTCCCTTCTTTCTTTCTCCCGTCCACCCTTACCTCCACTCTCAAACATTCAAGCCATCCATCCTTCCCTTCTTTCTTTCTCCCGTCCACCCTTACCTCCACTCGTCAAACATTCCAGCCATCCATTCTTCCCTTCTTTCTTTCTCCCGTCCACCCTTACCTCCACTCGTCAAACATTCCAGCCATCCATCCTTCCCTTCTTTCTTTCTCCCGTCCACCCTTACCTCCACTCGTCAAACATTCCAGCCATCCATCCTTCCCTTCTTTCTTTCTCCCGTCCACCCTTACCTCCACTCGTCAAACATTCCAGCCATCCATCCTTCCCTTCTTTCTTTCTCCCGTCCACCCTTACCTCCACTCGTCAAACATTCCAGCCATCCATTCTTCCCTTCTTTCTTTCTCCCGTCCACCCTTACCTCCACTCGTCAAACATTCCAGCCATCCATCCTTCCCTTCTTTCTTTCTCCCGTCCACCCTTACCTCCACTCGTCAAACATTCCAGCCATCCATTCTTCCCTTCTTTCTTTCTCCCGTCCACCCTTACCTCCACTCGTCAAACATTCCAGCCATCCATCCTTCCCTTCTTTCTTTCTCCCGTCCACCCTTACCTCCACTCTCAAACATTCCAGCCATCCATCCTTCCCTTCTTTCTTTCTCCCGTCCACCCTTACCTCCACTCGTCAAACATTCCAGCCATCCATTCTTCCCTTCTTTCTTTCTCCCGTCCACCCTTACCTCCACTCGTCAAACATTCCAGCCATCCATCCTTCCCTTCTTTCTTTCTCCCGTCCACCCTTACCTCCACTCGTCAAACATTCCAGCCATCCATCCTTCCCTTCTTTCTTTCTCCCGTCCACCCTTACCTCCACTCGTCAAACATTCCAGCCATCCATTCTTCCCTTCTTTCTTTCTCCCGTCCACCCTTACCTCCACTCGTCAAACATTCCAGCCATCCATCCTTCCCTTCTTTCTTTCTCCCGTCCACCCTTACCTCCACTCGTCAAACATTCCAGCCATCCATTCTTCCCTTCTTTCTTTCTCCCGTCCACCCTTACCTCCACTCGTCAAACATTCCAGCCATCCATCCTTCCCTTCTTTCTTTCTCCCGTCCACCCTTACCTCCACTCGTCAAACATTCCAGCCATCCATTCTTCCCTTCTTTCTTTCTCCCGTCCACCCTTACCTCCACTCGTCAAACATTCCAGCCATCCATCCTTCCCTTCTTTCTTTCTCCCGTCCACCCTTACCTCCACTCGTCAAACATTCCAGCCATCCATCCTTCCCTTCTTTCTTTCTCCCGTCCACCCTTACCTCCACTCGTCAAACATTCCAGCCATCCATTCTTCCCTTCTTTCTTTCTCCCGTCCACCCTTACCTCCACTCGTCAAACATTCCAGCCATCCATCCTTCCCTTCTTTCTTTCTCCCGTCCACCCTTACCTCCACTCTCAAACATCCCAGCCATCCATCCTTCCCTTCTTTCTTTCTTCCGTCCACTCTTACCTCCACTCGTCAAACATTCCAGCCATCCATTCTTCCCTTCTTTCTTTCTCCCGTCCACCCTTACCTCCACTCGTCAAACATTCCAGCCATCCATCCTTCCCTTCTTTCTTTCTCCCGTCCACCCTTACCTCCACTCGTCAAACATTCCAGCCATCCATCCTTCCCTTCTTTCTTTCTCCCGTCCACCCTTACCTCCACTCGTCAAACATTCCAGCCATCCATTCTTCCCTTCTTTCTTTCTCCCGTCCACCCTTACCTCCACTCGTCAAACATTCCAGCCATCCATCCTTCCCTTCTTTCTTTCTCCCGTCCACCCTTACCTCCACTCGTCAAACATTCCAGCCATCCATCCTTCCCTTCTTTCTTTCTCCCGTCCACCCTTACCTCCACTCGTCAAACATTCCAGCCATCCATTCTTCCCTTCTTTCTTTCTCCCGTCCACCCTTACCTCCACTCGTCAAACATTCCAGCCATCCATCCTTCCCTTCTTTCTTTCTCCCGTCCACCCTTACCTCCACTCTCAAACATCCCAGCCATCCATCCTTCCCTTCTTTCTTTCTCCCGTCCACTCTTACCTCCACTCGTCAAACATTCCAGCCATCCATTCTTCCCTTCTTTCTTTCTCCCGTCCACCCTTACCTCCACTCGTCAAACATTCCAGCCATCCATCCTTCCCTTCTTTCTTTCTCCCGTCCACCCTTACCTCCACTCTCAAACATCCCAGCCATCCATTCTTCCCTTCTTTCTTTCTCCCGTCCACTCTTACCTCCACTCGTCAAACATTCCAGCCATCCATCCTTCCCTTCTTTCTTTCTCCCGTCCACCCTTACCTCCACTCGTCAAACATTCCAGCCATCCATCCTTCCCTTCTTTCTTTCTCCCGTCCACTCTTACCTCCACTCGTCAAACATTCCAGCCATCCATTCTTCCCTTCTTTCTTTCTCCCGTCCACCCTTACCTCCACTCGTCAAACATTCCAGCCATCCATCCTTCCCTTCTTTCTTTCTCCCGTCCACCCTTACCTCCACTCGTCAAACATTCCAGCCATCCATCCTTCCCTTCTTTCTTTCTCCCGTCCACCCTTACCTCCACTCGTCAAACATTCCAGCCATCCATTCTTCCCTTCTTTCTTTCTCCCGTCCACCCTTACCTCCACTCGTCAAACATTCCAGCCATCCATCCTTCCCTTCTTTCTTTCTCCCGTCCACCCTTACCTCCACTCGTCAAACATTCCAGCCATCCATCCTTCCCTTCTTTCTTTCTCCCGTCCACCCTTACCTCCACTCGTCAAACATTCCAGCCATCCATTCTTCCCTTCTTTCTTTCTCCCGTCCACCCTTACCTCCACTCGTCAAACATTCCAGCCATCCATCCTTCCCTTCTTTCTTTCTCCCGTCCACCCTTACCTCCACTCTCAAACATCCCAGCCATCCATCCTTCCCTTCTTTCTTTCTCCCGTCCACTCTTACCTCCACTCGTCAAACATTCCAGCCATCCATTCTTCCCTTCTTTCTTTCTCCCGTCCACCCTTACCTCCACTCGTCAAACATTCCAGCCATCCATCCTTCCCTTCTTTCTTTCTCCCGTCCACCCTTACCTCCACTCTCAAACATCCCAGCCATCCATTCTTCCCTTCTTTCTTTCTCCCGTCCACTCTTACCTCCACTCGTCAAACATTCCAGCCATCCATCCTCTTATTGCTCTTCTACTAATTCCATCACCAATGTTGCATCGATCACTTCCCTCGAGCTACCCACTTGATACCAAACAACCAGCAGGTTTGACTCTGATCCAGGAGGCCACAGTTTGATACTTGAACGAGTGAAAATGGGCTGGTATCTTACACATTCAAATAAATGCTCCTTGGGCGAGATGAACACATGACCTTTTAAGTTAACCTTAAAGTGAGACTATTAATTATTGATCGCGTTAAACATACACCCACGTTCCGATATTTGTTACAGAGCAGCTTCATGGCAAGTCTTCCCTTCTTGTGCCAATATGTGTTCGCTAATGTGTACGGCAGTTTCGCCGATTGTCTACTCAAGGTGAGACAGCCAGTCGTCAGAGTGCGCAAACTCTCTGTCATTATAGGTGAGTCACGGTCAGAGTGAGCAGTCTCTCTGTCGTTGTAGGTGAGTCACGGTCAGAGTGCGCAAACTCTCTGTCATTGTAGGTGAGTCACGGTCAGAGTGCGCAGTCTCTCTGTCATTGTAGGTGAGTCACGGTCAGAGTGAGCAGACTCTGTCGTTGTAGGTGAGTCACGGTCAGAGTGCGCAGTCTCTCTGTCATTGTAGGTGAGTCACGGTCAGAGTGCGCAAACTCTCTGTCGTTGTAGGTGAGTCACGGTCAGAGTGAGCAGTCTCTCTGTCGTTGTAGGTGAGTCACGGTCAGAGTGAGCAGACTCTCTGTCGTTAAGCCCCTCATTCACTATCAAATAGTTTGCCCAACATCGAGGCTATTGCGCAAATATTTTGAGCATTAGCTTGAGACGTTTCCCAGATCTCTTAATCTGTTGAAACAAAGCACGCTGTTGCACAACAGTTTGGAAACATGTGTGGGCCTGTTGGATGCTCTTGCGCAACAGCTGGCCCTTTTATATTGAGCTCCCATAGAGTACCTATATAGATTATACCGCAATCTTTTGGAACTTTGATAAAGAAAAAGTTAATTTTACTAAAACATGAATTTGAAAAACTCGGTATATTCTCTGATTCTTTCTATGGGTTTTATTTTTCATCCGGAGCAAATGGAGTGGTTAATGGCTAACCATGTAGCTTAGAGCATTCTTCAATCACTACAACACAGCTAGTACTGTTGGTTTCTCAGTGTGTGTGATTATTATGTGATCCAACAATACGTAACACAACGTGTGGTCCAACAATACGTAACACAACGTGTGGTCAAACATGACGTATCACAACATGTGGTCCAACACAATGCAGACATCAATTGTTTTTGTTGTGTTTCAAGAAGTTAATAAGCCCCGAAGTTCCATGGTTAGCCACTAACTATTGCATGGAATCAGGATGAAAATAAAACACGTAGATGGAATCAATGAGTATGGAATTTCTTTAACTATTTTAAGTTTGTCATGGCCCACGTTTATCCAATAGTGGTTCTTATTCACTTCACTTTTTAAATATCTAGATGAATATGGTATAAATTCTCTTCACAATATTTTATTTTATGATGTTGACACCATCAAAGAACGAAATGGTCTCTATGAAATATATTATTAACAGTTTTTTTTAACATTTCTCATGAGAATTATGGCATTGAATTAAACACTTTTTCAAATGAAATGAAATAGTCCTAGTCCTGTTCAAGAACCGTTGTGTCTAATAAATTAAACTAAATGTATCTCTTGAAGGAATATTTTATTTATATTGGTGAAAATATTGTGTTGATGAAAGCCACAGAAAATACTAACCTTAAACCCCTCTCTCTTCCTTACCGCCTTAAATGAGTATGTTGTCGGTACCCGCTTATCTACGTTATTCGCGAGAACCGACAACATGCCTTACGTTGAAAATACACCGTCGTTTCTTGCTTGGTTTAAATCATGGTAGGGTCCATTAGAAGGTATCTTAATCAATATGCTATTGTTATTCTGGTGCATTTTCTTTTATCAATCCTCCTCATCCCTGCTCATTTAGTTCTGACAGGTAGTAGTCCAAATGTTAAACTTAACATTTACAAAATTTGTTATAGTATCTGATAGTTCAAATATTACAATTTACCCGGCAGGGTAGTTATAAATATTTCCGCAAACGTATCCTACACCCGCTTCATACTTTACTTTCCCCTGAGTATTGCTACTACAATATTTACAGTTCTTAATCGTGGTAAAACTAATTTGTGCATATGTACTCTGCCAACGTAAACAAAAAATATATGTTTTGTTAAATCTTCAAATACCCTCTGAGTTTACAACCAAACAGTTCAGAAACTATCAAGCCCAATGAAGTAAATTCAAGCGACAGAATCTCTTCTTTGGGTAACACGGTGCCTCGGCCAAACACAAAAGGGTGATACGAGTATTTCCACTATGAAGGAAAGAACACTAATCGCGATTCCAATCAGTAGAATATAAAACACTGGTTGCATGTGGTTCATTTCAAGAGTAACAATAGACGATGAATGTTGTTTCTTAATTGTGATGGATGAGAATTTTAATATTACTTCGTCCTTCCATCTTTTAACAAATCCAGCCTCCGCAAGTCTCCCGATTAAAATGTTGAATCTGCCAGATAAAGGTGAATTTTGCGGCAGTCTGAATGATATGGGTGAAACAGTAAAACACTCTTTCAGTATGTGTAGTAAAAACTGTCCATCTCTTTGATACACTGGATTGTTCGCGTAATATATCGCATAAAACAAATGTGTGGCTAAGGTCACGTTCCTGTGTAGAGCTATAGTATCTAGAGCGTCATATTCATCGGATACAGAAACCGATGTTTTGATTATTTTGACCATAATATCATCGACCATTCCAAATACATTTTTATGTTGCCTTTTAGTAAAGGTGTTGTCTAATAATGACATCCTCAGACCTGACTCGACCCAGTCTTGTAGTGTGTTTATTTCTGTGAAGTATTTTGGTATGGTTAGATAGCTAGTTATGCATCCTTGATAAGAATTGGTTATTATCAAACTGAATATGGAACACGTTATTAAATAAAATCTTCCAGGGAAAAACTGTGATGGTGAGTTAATGGCACCTGAGAGTAGTAATCTCAAACTTTCCAAAAGGGTGCTACTATACGTTTCAACAACCGGTTCGTCAATTTGGAAATGCAACATAAATTTCCGGCTGAAAACAAACAACACCAAAGTCGATGCGATAAATGTCCAGGTGATTATTCTAAAGGGTAGAATGAAACTCATGTAACCGGGCATTAGTTCAGCTTTAGGTGACACAATAGTGTAACATACGCTGTCGTGGGGGTAAGTTATCATATCGACGCCGGATAAAAATACAGCTCTGCTGTTACCTTCAATGTCGGGAACACCTCCTTGAAAATCTTCTTTTTTAATTTCATATTCATCCACAAAGTCGTAAGGAAATGACAGGCCATCCAGGTTCCTTTCAGGAGGCCTGAAAATCGGTGTAGAGTTCATTTGTGTCAAAATGGCTAGCATTATCATTGGGTCTGGTCCTCCATAGATCGGTTGGCCGACTTCAGTTAGATTTATAAATGTGAGTGGCTCGTTTTCTTTAAGGGATACCTTGATTGGGTGACCACGGACATTCAATAGTTTATCTTTATAAATTCTATAAGCTCCTTTTGCGATTAATTCTTTGGAAAATTCATAAAGTTTGTTAGTTTGTCGGAAAGGATTGTAAGTAAATATACGTGTTTCGATACATTTGTCTGCCTCAAGACTTGGCGTATTAATGAAACCACCGGTCAAACACAAATCATGTAGATACATAACCACTACGTTAAGAACATTGTGCTCTTCCCAACATTTTCTCATATTTCCTTTTACAACTTCTTCGATATTCAAAACCAGAGATGTCACTATGAAAAGGAAAGGGGCTTGTACGTTCCACATGAACGATTCATTGAGTGGACATCTTGAATCAAACGTGCATGTGGTACTAATATTATCTGTTAGAAAGATAAAACCTCCCATTTGATCTAATCCACTAAATTGATCCAGATTGTCACACAAATGATCCACTCGTGCTGTGACGTTCTTGTAACTATCGTGTCATGGATGTATCGTTGAATTCTGTTTACATTCTCCTGTTGTAAGATATTCCCAGTAGAGGTTATTAAAATATTGCTTTGTCCTTTCACTAAGAAACTGTCTAATATGTACGATACGGTGTGACCAAGGGTTTCACTACTTGTATTAGTTAAGTATGAAAGAGAGCTTAAATGTGTAATAGAACCCACACAGTGCATTAGTGCCAAAATAGTTAACAAGCAAGATTTCTTCATTGTGTTTCTTTTTAAAAGGTCTTAGAACACAATTTATTTAAATAGTGTAAACAATAAATGTAATATTTTAGTTTGTGTATGGCCATAAATATTTTAACTCATTATTATTATTATTATTTATATTGCTGAATTGATATACGGTAGTTATCAACGGACTTTAGGACCCAGGAGCAACGTAAGATATCACTCCGCAATGATGACATAGAAGTGGTAGTGTTCAAGACTGACGGCTTAGTACTCCCTCTCCATTTAGGACCCATTGTAATGTTGTTATTGTTGTTATTGTTGTTGTCACGAGTTAGAAGTAACACCCATACTCAAGCATCTAAAAATGAATATATATGTATGTATTAATAAGATAAACTTAATCTAGCTTTATCAAACATGTTTATTAAGGGTTTGACTGATTTTAACAACAAATATATTATTACGTTCTGCCTCAAGCAGCAAAACTCCAAACGGATAAATAAATAATGCAAACTACATTTTATTGTGTGTGTGTGTATGTACTTATTTATCAATATCAGATATTTGATAAAAACTTTAAAGTCTTTTTAAGTCACTGTTGTTAAAGCTTTATAACTATTTTTATATGATAAGGGGACGCTATCACACATCATTAGACGAGATTTTAATGTTTCTAGTCAGATAAGGTAATTAACATGGGTAAATGGATAGTCGTTTCTGGAAGTGGATGGTATTTTAAGCCCCCACCCTCTCGACTAGTTATTTATGTATGTTGTCGAATCTTTCAAGGTGAACACGCTCCGCCATTTGTTGAAAGTACTTGTCGAGTCATACAAAACTAATTATCCTAATCAGAGTCAATTTTAGATTAAAAAGAGTTCTGTTGAAGAGATTTAGTTCAAATCCTCTCTGTTAATTATATAACGCCCTCCCTCATCCTCACTCAATAAGATAATTGTCTTTGTTGAGGAACATTTTTAATGATCATATGTTAATTGTATTAAGTGATTGAGACTCCTCATCCAATTCACAGAATGTGAAAGAAAAGATATTGGGACAATAATAATGATCTTTTAAGTTCTGTGAAATGAATTATTTGTATAATTTTCCAATATATCCCTCCCCAAGAAAATGACTGTATTGTATATTTTTCTAAAAAATAGCTTCTTTAAATTGTTTAGGGTTTTCGACGAGAATATAGAGGCTCCCTTCACCCATTTCTCCTCCCCCCTTCCCCCAAAAAACGTATGCATTTTCCCAAAGAAAATGCTAGGTTTTCTTTTACACGCACACACCAGACTAAGTTTTCTGAGGGAACCGTTGAATATCGGTTTTGAATTTTTTGGTAACGAGCTGGCATTTATTTTAAATGGCATTATGAAATATTAATCAAAACATCACTAACCCAATAATATTTGTCCAAAGGGAAGAAAATGGTAAGCATTAATCTTGGGAATTTAATAAACAATATACATTTCTTTTAAATATTAATGAGTGAATGATTATTTTAAACAATTTTTAGTGGATAATAAATTATTTGGTATTCACAAATATTGTACTTTTATATGAAATGTATGAGACAGTATTAAAGAACATTTAATTCACAAGGAAATAAACAATTTGGTCCTTGAATGTTTTATATAGGGGCCTATTATATATAGTTCAGTTATTTCAAAACAAATTAAAAACCGATGAAATATTTTTTTCACATATAATAAATTATTTTGTAGGTTAGTAACGCAAATATTGACCTTTGGTTTTTATATCAAAGCCCTCACTTATTAAAAGCTATTTTACACTGCCAGAAACGACTATCTATTTCCCCATGTGGATTGTTCTATCTGGCTAGAAACATACAAATCTCTCACAATAATGTATAAACATATGTTTGATACTATTGAATAGTTTACAACGACTAATCGCACTTACCTGGAAACACAGCTCTCTCCAAATAACAATATGAACTCATTCGTGGTTGTTATTACACTGAACAGTCTTTAGTCCCTCACGCGTTACACAATACCCCAATGGCTACTAAATAATTAATGATCCAGCGAGACAATTAGTCGATGACAGCTAAAACAAGTTTTCTTCTATGAATGAAATTTTAAAAACAGTGAATGTCGTGCACGAATCTAAATGGGAATGAGGGATACAATATTAATAATTAATATCTCTACTGGCTTCTTTTTTTGTTTATTTCTCACAGAAAATAATCACACGCAAACCAGATGCATGATTGAAAAATATTGAAATATCTTATATTATCACTAATGATACGTAAAGCTACAAAGTATTGTAATCGTAAAACTTTCTACATAGAGATTACGATGAATTCTCAAGTTTAATGGACAAACTGTAAAAAAAAGTTAGTTTAATAATTCTGTATTTCCCATGTTTGTTGGTCTGTCTGTACCAATTTAAATTAAGTGCCCTATCAAAAGTCCACTATGCTCATGACAAACATTCAAGAATAAATTAGTTTAATAGCTAGAAAATGTTACTAAACATATCTACTGGATAAATATTTAATATTTCTGATCCAAAATAATCTTTATCGTAAAAATTGAAAAATAACTTACCTTAATTTGCGTTCCGTTGCACAACACCGGGGAATAGGAGATGAGTTGATGAGTCCGTCAGTAAAAAAAACAAGGGAATTCAAGTGTACATGAAGGGTAATCATTGACTGGTTCCTGAAATCAAAAGCTATCTGACCTTTGACCCATCTTTGTTGCAGCCAACATTATACCCGCGGCCGGACTGATAGTTATGACGTTCATCGGATGTGACGTAGTGTTCTCTGTCACTCTGCTAACCCTCTCGTTCACAACGGTCGGGGCCTTCACTTCCGGTTA